>WNWK01001347.1:0-292157 GCA_009830355.1 Cherax destructor
AACTTTTTTAAGTCAATTAAATTTCTCCTGGTTACACATTATTTTAAACCCCTTTGGGCAGGACCGTGTAGAGCGGTCCTAAACACGTGTTTTTGCACGTGTCATCCTCCCCAGCGCATCTAGGTTCCCGTTCTCTGTTTCTGACCAATCACAAGCCTTGTGAGTCGCTCCAGCTAAGTGAGACGGCATCTGCTCGCTTCCCATTGGTTGAGAGACAAAATGTAAACACTTCTCGCTTGGCGTCACCCAGAGCCAGATTTTGCTCTTCTTCCTCATATACACTGTGATTATACTCTCTACAATGTCGGTAAGTACTTATTTTTGTGTCAGTGTTTTAAATGAATAGTTTAGGCATATTTTGAGATATATATCAGGAGTTAGATATGCAATATGAGTGTACCATGCAATTGAAAAAGTGCAACAAAAGGGACCGTGTCGGGACGGTCCCCGTCAGGGCCACATTTCAAATTTCAGTAAATAAATATTTATAAAAAAATTTCTAGTGCATATATGAATTCTGTAGTGGTCTGGGTGTGTACAGAACATTCTTATTGTCATTCCAGATCAATGAGAAATTGTTCTATTGTAAACCCCTTTCCCAACAGAAGTTCAAATATCTCTGCTTTTTTGGTGGAAAGTGACTCAGATCCAGAACCAGATGACCTGTTGCCATCCCCAGTGCAGTACCAACGTGCAGAAAGGCCTGATGACAGTGTGAGGTTTGACCAAAATGATAGGTTTATAAAATGCTAGGTCACTGGCCAGTCAAGGCAGAATATTTACATGCAATTATTCAGCAAAAGAAAATCATGTCACATCCTCATTTTTGTGTGCCGTATGCAAGGTAAATCTATCATCAAGAAGGAAAGAAATTGCTTCATAGCCTTTCATTGTAGCAATTAGTGATCAAAATGATTGTTTTTCTCAAAATTCAGGAATATGGGACTTGAAAGTTTTACCCCTTTGCAATTTTATTTTTTTGGTTCCTTTCATTTTTTTTCTAAAAATGTTTAAAACAAGTTCCATTTGTGTTTTGATATTGTCTATTAGTATAATAAAAAAAAATCTTATTTGGTTTTTTAAAAAATTGAAAATTTGAACATTCAGAATTTGACACCCTTTTTTGGTTCAGGCCCTTTGGAAACGCCCTTGAATTTTAAATTAAAAATTTTAAATTTAATTATTTTTATTATCCCTTTTCAGTTACCCCATCCATCATTTGAAAAAATTTAAAATTATCATTTTCAGGAGGGGGTAAAGGGTTAATGTGAAAAGCTATCATCAAATCTAAAAATGAATAAATGATATATGCATTAATGTTAATTTATCTTATAAACAGTTCCTAATCGTCTTGGCGACAAAACAATGCTTTTTTTACAAACTTCTATTTTTTTTTATAAAATGTACATTAAAAAAAAGGGTTGGAAACAGAAACCCCCCAGGGGGTACTACCATCCGCCGGTGCTGGCAAAAACCTGAAACTTTTTTCATTGGTAGGTTGCGGTTTTTTTTTTCGTCTCATAAACGCGGATTTGGGTCGTCTTGCTCTTCCTTTCCGGGTCCACTACGCCCCATGCCTTTATGTATACCCTTTGAGTTTTCTTTATTTTATCTTAATAGTTCTTTTCTTATTGTTTTTCCCGTTTTACCCTGGGAAGGGGAAATGAATCCCCCGTAACCATGCTTTGTAAAATCAACTAAAATGGGGGAAAATGGGCTAGAAACCCCCTTTTCCTGAAAGCTTAAAAAAGAAGAAAAAAAAATAAAAGTGGGATTTTTATGTCGGGGATTTTGCGAATGATAAGAAAAGATGTTGTAGATGTTATAATGAAAAAAACTGGATTCCTGGCTAAGTGGAAAAAAAGCTGAAGGGGGTAGGAACAGGGGGGAGAAAAAAAAGGGGTTAGGTCGGGGTTTTCAAATAAGTTAAAACTAAAAAAGGGGGGAAAATAATGTTAATAATCAGTTACATAAAAAGGGAATAAAATTTTAAATTAAAAGTTTGTGGGAAAAATGTTGGAGGGAAAAAGTGGGTTATAGTAAGTGTTTATATGGAAAGAGAAAGTGTAGAGAGAGAAAAATTTTAAAAGTTGGTGAGTGGGGGGAAGTTTTTGCCAAGTGAAAAAATTGGGGTTTGGGGATTTTAAATCAAAGTGGGTAAAATGGTATGGATGGAGTAGTAGGTAAATTTGGGGTGCCAGGGGAAATGTAAAGGGGGAAACCATTAATTGAGCTATGTGTAGAAAGGTTTGGTAATAAGAAAACATATTTTATGAAAAGAGGATAAATAAATATACAAGGTATGAAAAGCACGAAAGGAAAAGTGTTTGTTGGTTATGTATTGGAAAAAAGGTTGATAGTAGGCTTCAGGATGTACATTTTTTGGGGGGAAAGGATATATCGATATTTTTTGGTTGGCTACAGTTAGGAAAAAGGGTAGATGGGAAAAAAAGAAAAGGGAAAAGGCAAGTAAGAGAGGGAAAAAGTGTATAAACAAAAGGGGGGGAGGAAGTTGGGTGGATATAAAACTATTGGCAGAAAGGTGGGCTAGGAAAGTAGGAGTAGGGGGGGGTTGAAGAGGTTGGGATATTTTTAAAAAATCAGAAAGAATGTGGGGGAAGTTTGGGTTTTGGAGGGGGGGGAGGAGGAAGAATAGGGGTGGAATGAAAAAAAAGGGTGTGAAAAAAAAAAAAGGTAGCTTAGGGGTTTTTTACAAAACAAGTGTTAATGAAGAGCAGGTATGGGGGGAAAAAAAGAAAGGTAAAGGGGTGGTAGGAGTGCAAAAAAAAAGGGCGGGAAAGAATGGGAGGCTCTGTAAAAATTTCTGAAAACAAGAAAATTTTTGGAGAAAAACAAGGAAAGGCCTGGGAAAACAATATTTGTCAAAAAAAAGAGTGGGGGAGTTAGTAGAGGGGGAGCTGGGTATTGGGTAGATGGGGGAATTTTTTGGGGAATTTTTTAAATGTCGATGAAAAAGGGGGGGTTTTCATGTACTGGAGGGATACAACATCGTTTAGGAGGGGAAAAAAGGCAGGATGTGAGTGTGGGGAGGGGGTGAGGCAACGTGAATAAAAGGGGTGGCTGGTTGGGAATCTGACAGAAATTTAAAAGCAGGGGGGATAATGCTGGAGTTTTGGGTTTTTTTGAATAAATGTATGAAAGAGGGGAATCCTAGGATTGGCAGGGCATGTATAGTTCCTTTATATAAAAGGGAAGGGGGAAAAAAGGAGTGAAAAATTTGGGAATAAGTTTTAATTAAAAGGTAAAGTGTATGGCAGGGTTATTATTGAAAGAATTAGAGGTAAGACAGAGTAGGATTGCAGATGAGAAAGGGGAGGCTTTAAGTGGGTAGGGGATGTGTTGATCAAGTTTTTACAGTAAAGCATATATGTGAACAGTATTTAGATAAGGAAAGAAGTTTTTTTGCATTTTGGTTTAGAAAAGGCTATGATGAGGGGATGGGGAGCAATGTGGAAAATGTTGAAGTGTAGGGAATATGTAAGTTACTGAAGGCTGAAAAGATTTTTTATGAGGATAGTGGGCTCAGGTTAGGGTGTGTAGGAGGAGGGAGATTCTTCCGGTAAAATGGTCTTAGACGGGGATTTTAAATGTCACCATGGTTTTTAATATATTTATAGAGGGGGTTGAAAAAGGAAAAAAGCTGGGTTTTGGGGGAGAGGGTGGGTTAAAATTATGGAAATTAAATCAAAATGGGATTGGTTACTTTTTGCTGATGATACTGTCTTATGGAATTCTAAAGAAAAGTTTAAAGGTTAGTGGGGAGTTTGGGAAATTTTAAAAAGGTAGAAATTAAGTGAACATAGATAAAATGGGATGAGGGGATCAAACAATTTTGAAAAATTGGTTTCCCTTGGGGAAAAGGATTATGGAAAAGTAAATGTTTTTTAGAAATTTTGGGGGGTTTTGGGGTTGAGTGGGTTTATGAAGGATGGGTTAACCATAAATTGATGAAGGAAAAAAGGGGGGGGTGCATTGAGGTATCTTTGGGGCAAAAACGTTATCCATGGGCCAAGAAGGGGAAAGTCGTAAATATGTGGGACCAACCTCTTATGGGTGTAAGCATGGGTTCAAATGCCCGGGGAGGGTGGAGGCAGTGGGGAAAGTCCTGTCAAAAGGGAATGTGTGGTGTAAAATATTTGGAAAAATTGGGTGGAAATTAGGGAAGGTGTGGGTTTCTAAAATATTTGTCAGAGGGCTGAAGAGGGGTTTTGGGTTTTTCAAAAAGAATGGATCAAAATAGAATACGTGGAACGTTAAATCTGTAGGGGGGAAAGGAAGGCGGGGTAGGGGTTCCTAAAAGGGTTTGGGAAAGGGAAGGGTAAAGGTTTTGTGGGGGGGGGTTTGGACTTGAAGCATGTGTGGCGTTTAGATAGGAGTGAATGGGAGAATGTTTTTTTTTTGGGGCATGGATCTGTTGGATGTGAGCAGGGTAACATTTTGTGAAGGGATTCAGGGAAAAAGTTAATTTTATTTGTTTACTTGATCCCGGGAAAAGGGGTAAATGCCTGCCAAAAAGGGGGGTCTGAGATAGTGACAGCTGGGGGGACTTTTCTCAGCTGGTTTTTCACTCCTCTGCAAAGACAGTGATTATGTAGGGTGGTGAAAAATTTTAAAGTGATGAAAGTATTTTTTTTTTGGGGGTTTTTTTTTTGGGGCACCCTGCCTTGGGGGAGCGGGCCCCTTTTGAAAAAAAAAAAAAAAAAAAAATTTTATAAATATGAATCATTTTTTTATAAAAAGTCTACTGGGGGAAAAGGAATGTTGAATTTGACAATTTATATACTGTAATTTTTAAATGCTGTATGAAAAAAATTTTCTGAAGTATAATTTTTAAAAAGACTTTCAAAATAAAAAGTTTTTGCTCAGGGAGGATAATCCCCAGCTTTTTACTAATGGAACTTTTGGGAAAGAAATTTTCCAAAATTATGGAACTTTAGGACAAAGGTGGCAAAAAAAGTAATGGAACTTGCAATTCTGTATTAATTAAGAATACATAAATATATGTGGGGGAAAGGGAAAATTTGCTGCTTGGAGGGACATCTGAATTCTTGTATCTTATGCTTCTGGAAACAGTGATGATGAATGATGGGAAAGTGTGGAGGAACAATTTTAAAAAAAAAAAATTAGATAACAATAAAATAATATTCAATTTATTAATAATTTTCCCTGCATATATAATAGCCTATTTAAGTAAATATTTATAGTCAAAGATTAACCCTTTTTGGGGGGGGACAGGTTTTGGGAAAAATGTTAATAGGGTGAAAAAAATTGGAAAAAAAAAAATTTTATCTTATGAAATGATAGTTTTTTTTTCTAAATCTAAATGGGTAAACAAAAAATTTTCGATCAATACTTCAGATATGGGGGCTTCAAGTTGCCAAATTGAACAGCGCACAACATCTGACTTCCGGTTGGCTGGTAATAGTTTATTTTTTTTTTTTTTCTTTTTTTTTTTATTTTTTTTAAAATTTTATTTTTCAATCTTTTTTCCTGTAGCCCAAAATAAACCAAAAATTCCTCCTTTTTCTACACAATAACTGCTGGCTGCTGGCTGACCAGCCGGCTGGCTGACCAGCGGGCTGATCAGCTGGCTGGCTAGCTGACCAGCTGGCTGGATGGGTGGCGTGACGGGGGCCCCTTTGGCTGACCATGGGCCTTGCTGACCAGCTGGGTGCTGGCTGCACTGGCTGTATGGATGGCCAGCCGGCTGGCTGGCTTGCTGGCTGATCATGCCAGCTGGCTGGCTGGTTGCTGACCAGTTGGCTGGCTGGCAGGCTGGGTGCCAGTGGCTGGTGGCTAGCTGACCAGCGCTGGGTGGCTACCCCCGGTGGCTGGCCTCGAACACTGGTTCATGGGTGGTCAGCCCGGGTGGCTTCTGTGTGTCTATCTCACAGGAACACATAAATACAATTTTCATAGTGAAATTTCCCAGGGTACATGAAATATTTAAAAATAATAATAATAATAAAATAATTATTATTATTATTATTTGAAAGGGAAAGGGGTCTCTTATGTAATCTAAAAATTACTTTGAAAGGGGGGGGGTCCTCACTTTTTTTTTTGCTAAAAAATTTCTGTTGAATTTAGCCTTCGTGTGCCTAACCCCCCCCCCCCCTTTTCCCCCCCCCTCCCCCCTCCCCCCCACCAGAGGGGTTAGCCTCCTTTTAAAAAAGGTGACATTTAAAAAAGGGGGGTCCCGCCTTCCCCCCCCCCTTTTTTTTCCCCCCAAACTTCCTCGTCTTTCAAGAGTATGACATTTTCAAATGAGGATAAATTCCCTTTATTTTTTTCCTGTTTTACTGTTTGTTTTTGGCAGCACATTTCCAAAGCACACGGCCGAAAAGCAACTGGATTTTTTGGGGATTATAATTTCATAGATTTTAAATTTTTTTTAAAAAGCCGAAAAAAAAGAGAAAAACCCCCCCCAAAAACCAGCCAAGCCAAGCCAACCCCCCCAAAAAAGAGAAAAAAGAAAAAAAAAAAAAAAAAAAAAAAAAAAAAAAAAAAAGCCAACCAAGCCACCAACCACCCCCAAAAAAACCAGCCAACCCCCCAAAGAGAAGCCAAGCCAGCCAAAGCCACCAAAAAGCCAACCACCCCCCCCAAAGAAGCCAAAAGAAGCCAAGCCAAAAAAAGAAAAAAAAAAACCAAAAAAGCCAAAGCCCCCAAGCCAAAAAGCCAAAACCCCCCGCCAGCCAAAAAAAAAGCCACCCCCCCAAAAAGCCCCCCGGGCCCCCGCCAAAAGCCAAAACCACCCCAGCCAAGGGCCCCCCCGCCAGCCAGCCAGCCCCAAAACCAGCCAGCCAGCCGCAGCCAGCCAGCCAGCCAGCCAGCCAACCAAGCCAGCCAGCCAGCCACCAAGCCGCCAGCCAAAAGGGCCCGCCAGCCAGCCAGCCAAGCCCCCCCGGCCAACCCCCGCCAGCCAAAAGAAAGAAAAAAAAAAGCCAAAGAAAAAAAAAAAAAAAAACCCCCCCAAACCCCCCCCCCGCCCCCCCGCCGCCGCCCCGCCGCCCCCGCCCCCGCCGCCGCCGGGCCCCCGGGCCTGCCTGCCTTCCCCCCGCCTGCCGCCTGCCCCCGCCCCCGCCTGCCGCCTGCCTGCCCCCCCCGCCTGCCTGTTTTGCCCCCCGCCTCCCCGCCTTGCCCCCCGCCTGCCTGCCTTGCCCCCCCGCCTGCCTGCCTTCCCCCCGCCTGCCTGCCTTGCCCCGCCTGCCTGCCTTTCCCCCCCCTTTGCCTGCCTTGCCCCCCTGCCTGCCTTCCCCCCCGCCTGCCTGCCTTGCCCCCCTGCCTGCCTTCCCCCCCGCCTCCCTCCCTTTCCCCCCCGCCTGCCTGCCTTCCCCCACTGTCTTCCCCCCCCAGTCTTCCCAACCCACCCCCTGTCTTCCCCACCTTCCCTCCCTTTCCCCCCTCCCCCTGTATTCCCCCCCCACCCCCCCTTACTCCCCCCCATCTCCCCCTGTTTTCCCCCCACCCCCCCCCTCCCCACTGCCTTCCTCCCCTCACACTGCGGGAGTGGGTTTTCCCCTTCCCCATGGTTTGGTGAAAAAAGGTGTCTGAATTACCACTCTAAATGAAAGGGGTGCATAGTTTTTTCCTACTGCGCACACTTCCCAAATGCCCCATTCATCATATGCAGGCTTCCCCTTTTCCCCTCGTTTGAACCGCTAGAATTTGAAACTATCGGCCCCCCTGCTTAAAAAGTACTAGTACGGCACCGCCCCAAAGGGTTAAAAATGCGACATGTGATCTTTCATTTTTTTTGAGGTGGACCCGGGAAGCCACAGTAGTGTGTACCTTTGAAAACCTTTGAAGAATTTCGGGGTTTCTCCTCTTTGAGCCCCCCCATAGGCCCGGCTCGTTGGGCTGCCTGGGCAACCAGGCTGTTGCTGCGGAGGCCCCTGCCCACTATCTTCACAGCCCGGTTGATCTGGCACCTGGTGAAGATCTTGCAAGTTTTTCCCCTTGAAACCCACTTGTTCCACCCTTTTGGATATCTTCTGGTAAGATGTTAATAGTCTGGACCCGATGTTGATACAGTGCTCCCTTTTTTCCCCCTACCCCCGTCCTCACTGGGTTTGATTTTACAGATAATTGTTTTAAAAAAAGATAGACACCCTTTCTGTTATGGCACTTTCCCCTTTGATATAGAATAAATGTTGCACATTTTGGCAAGTTTTTTAGTGGTAAGGTCTTAATAACAAATTAGCTTCTCCATAGCTGAACAGTCCTGTTTTGGTCATGCATTTGGGTTTTTCCCATATTTCTTAATTGGGGGTCAGGAAGGGTTTCCCGGCCAATTTAAATTTAGCCCCCCTCTTCAAAGACTGTCAGTGTTTTTTTAAATGGCATGGAGCAAGATCCTGCTGGAAAATGCCTTCTCCATCAGTAAAATCTCTATCCCAAGGGGGGCAATGAGTTGCCAGGTTGCCTTGTATTTGTCACTGTTCATTGTTCTTTATCAATAACAAGATCTAGGGCCTTTGCAGAAAAATTACCCCAAAACATCTTAAGTGGGTGCTATGGCACTTGTTGAATTTTTTGAGGTTTGCATTTGCTCTGTCTCACTACCACTGATCAAACCCTTATTCAAAATGCACCTCACCTGAAAAATAACTTTTCTCCATTCATCGTCATCCATCTCTTAATATCCCCCCACCTTTTTTTTTTCAAAACAGCAGTTAATAAAGTTTCTTTACGGCTTTCTGGCAGTTCTGCCCAAATTCATGGGGTTTAAACAGTTGAAAAAACAACATTTTCCCCGTTGAAGCCAAATTTTCTGTAGATCTTTGTTTTCGGGGTCCTTCACAATTTCTAATGAAAACCTTCTCATTGTAAAGGGGTTGTCTTGCGTTTTTTTTCCCCATCTTCCCCAACACAGCATTCCACAATCACCAATTTGTCCCCCTCTTTAGAATCTAACCAACAGTTGACTTTGCTGGGCTCAAATTTTCAGTGATCTGACTGATACCAAATCAGCATGTTTTTTAAAAGGGTACAATACTTACACTTCCTAGGTGTCCAAAACTAAGACATATTATGAAATAATTACAAAAATTACTCCTGTCCCAAAATCTGCACATAGGGGAAAAATCTTTGTCATATGACCAAAAACTCAATTGTGGGTCATCATATAACTAAGACCCATATCAGAAAATACATCCCGTTTCCGATAAAATACTACTGCACCAACTAACATGGTGAGCCCATAGACAAAATTTTCTCCCGTATTTCAAAAACAATTTGTAATCATTGTAAAAAAATAGGCTCAGTCAATCAAGACAGTTAGACCTGGATTTCATTCAGGGTTTAAAAAGACCACACCTCAAAGTCATGTAAATGACTTTATGGTATCATGTTTATAGTGAAAAAAAAAACGTAACAATGTTAATTATCAGCAAGTTCCTAAAGTAACTACTTACTGTAACTCAATGTACCATTATCATTTTTAAAACTACTGTAATTCCAGTGAAAACATGGGCTCATTATATAAACCCCATTAATTAATATATAGTCAGCATATCTGGTATTGTTATTGCTGGGTTTTGAAAGTGAGATGGTCACGTGCCAAAACGGGAAAAACATTCTGGGGATATTTTACTGTGAATGGGAAAAAACATAAAAGAGAAAAAAATATAAATGAGGTGAAATTAGATACTGGGGGATATATTTCTTCCCAGCAAAAAAAACCACAGCAACTCGCTATAACATGTAAAAAATAATGTAAATAAATATCATATGGGGCTTCTTTTTTGTGTCAATCCTACACATTACATATACATTAATTAAATTATATACAGTATTTTAAAAATAAATAACAATCCACAATTCTGCAATGGGTTCCACTTTCTTTCATGAACTGTTATGTTTTGTATTGTGTGTATGAACATTAATATTACATATTAAATTTTTACAGTAATGCAAAAATTTTTGAAACCCATTATTAATGAAGACTAAGAAATTTTAAAACATTTGGCCTCTTCAACTGAACTGACTTGAAAGAACAGTGTCTTCTGACTTACAGTGACCTGACATCAAAAATTGATGCCTTCATTGACATCAGTGGTTATCAAATAAATTAGCCTTCTGACAAATTGAATTTTCAACTGATGCAAATGACATTATATTCAAATCTGGTTTTTTATACAGTACATATAATCATTAAGATTTAAAAGAAGTTTTTGGTGATTAAAATCTATTTTGGGGGTTTAGTCACGTCCAAAGGGCCTTTTGTCATTGTTGATCCAACATCTCTATGTTGCTTCACACTTTTCAATTTCCCTGCTTTCCTTTCTTTCATGGGACATGGGTGCGGGGGCCAAAAAAAAATTAGTTTTTTCCCTTTCCTGGGAATTTTGACTATTTAAACTGTAAGACTTACTGTATTTGTTGGTTATATTTATCCCACCCCTTTACGAATTTGTTTTTTACCCACCCCCATTTTCATTATAAATTAAGACTATGCATTTACTAAAAAACATTCAACATGGAGCCTGAACTGTAAAAAAAAAAAAATCAAGGGAAAAAAATGAACTTGTAACATGAACCATGAGGATCATTTCACCTTTAAAATATTATATACTCTATAGATTTTTTTCCCTCTATATAACATGATGGGTCTCTCAGAAACAGAGGATCAATGGACTTCTTTGTTTTTAACTTGTTAGTTAGGACATGAAAAGTAATGCAATTTCATATGGTTACAGAGGATGAGCTCTGACATTAAACCCAAATCTTAATGTTTGACCAACTGAAGTAAGTCTTTCATCTCTATTTTGAATTTTCATAGTCCATTTCAAATTTGGCATTGTTCAGTGATTCCCATATATTGAAATGTTTCCTGATATATCTGAAAGCTCATTTAAAAAGTGGGATTTTCAATCATATCTATTTTTCCCCTTATATCATGGGGGGGCTTTCTCATCTGTTAAAAACCAAAAAATTTTCTAATTTTCCCTCCAAAACCCCGGGATGCCTTCTAAATATTCCTCAACTAACATTTAGAAAATTAGCAGGTCTTAACCCCTTAAAAACTGTCACAATTTAAAAAGTTTCTCCTTTTAGATGTTGTGTGTGTGTTTTTTATCAGTCAAAAAATTTTTCGTCTAGTAAAATCCCTAAAAAGGTGTCATTAAATATCTCAATTAAATTTTGGGGTAAGGTGGTATAAAAAACACCCACATGCATGCATACATACAGTAATTCTAAAGTTATGCTAGCCAGTTAGAAAAGTTGGCAAGATACATATTTTGATTTTGTTTATAAAAACCCCTTTTATCTTTATTATAGCCCATAGATCAAAGAGTCATTAATTTTTTTGTAAAATTTCCCCAAAGGAAAATAAAATCTCATCAATGCAATAATGACAGTTTTGGGGCCCGGTGTCCAGAATTCTGCCATATTTAAAAAGATTAAATTCTTTATATTTAGGTGGGGGAAAAGGGGTATTGTCCTTTTGTTCGTTATAATTCTTTATTTCAAAATTTTGTACATATAAAACATGCAATAAGTGGGCCCTAGGATGTACAGCACCCCATGGGGATAAATTAAAACTTTTAAAATTTTAAACGTTGGTTCTGTGGTTTTTTCCAAGGGTTTTAAACCCAAACACAGGAGTCAGAGAAAAAGAATTGTGGATATGATCAGCAGTGTGGTGAGGACTTTAAAATATATGAGGCTAAATAAATGAATTGTGAAAATGGTAACAAACCAAATGCAGAAAAACTGCTAGAGTTGTAAACCCCAAAAAAGATGCAAAAAGTTGGGGGGAATTTTTTGGTCAAAAAAATAGAAAGTTTCATCAAAAAACCCAAAAAAGACAGGACCTTATTTTAAAACTTGGTCTCAAAAAACTAATGATCTTATTTTTCGCCCTGTAGAAAATGGGGGGGTAAAAAGCTCCACTTTAAGAATACCTAGCCACTAAAAATGTCCCAAAAACATCTACAAAAAAACCAAACCATCCATCCGTAAATAACCCAAAAAAATCTTTTCCCTTGCCTTTCCTTTATTGAATATTTAAATCATACAGGTAAGGCCTGCCTGAAATGTGAGTTAAGTTTCATTATTTTGTTTTGAAAAATAAATATTGGGCATTAACTTTGAATTTTTGGGGCGTAACACTCTTTTCCCTTTTGCTTTTTTTTTGTGGGCCCCGGTGTTCGTCCATTTTGTAACAGAATGCAGCTAAAGTGCCATTACCAACCGAATTTTTTCCCCTTTAAAAAATAATGAAAGAGCTAGTCCTTTGCCCCCAAAAACTCCCTTAAACTTTTAAAAAAAAATACACTTACAAAAAAGGGAGTTTTTGGAGGGCCAAAAGGGGGGCCCTGTAATTTTTCAAAATCATGCCAGCCAGGCCAAAAAAAAAAATTTTGGCCAAATTTTCTATTCTTTGGGGGAAAAATGTGACCAGCAAAAGTGTTTTTGTTTTTTCAAATTAACGAGACTGTTTTCCAGAGCCTTTTGGGAAAAGAATATATTCATCACTGCACCATTAAAGACTGTTATCAGAATGGTTAATATAATAAAGGGCAAGCCAGTTATTATGCAAATAAGAAAAAGTAGCAAAACAATCAAACTGTTCCTAATCTTTTTGCAACTAATAAGAAAAATATAAAAAAAACAATCAAACTGTTCAAAATTATTTTGCACCAATAAGAAAAATGAGAGAAACAAAAAAAACTGTTCTAATCACCTATCCGCATAGACAAGAATGTAAAAAACTAAATTACTTCCAAAACTGTTCATCACCGTAAAAAAAAAATTGAAATTGGGTTTTAAAAAGTAAAAACCCCTTGATGTACAACTCCAAAAAAAAAATCTTTGGTTTTTCAGATAAAAAATGACTTTTCCAATCTTTCGAAATGGAAAGGAAAAACGTAGGAAAGCAAAGGTCAAAAAATGATACTGATTTTTGTTTTTTCAAAATTTAAAAACCCTTAAACTATTTTGTTTTTTATTCACCCATTTAAAAAAAAAAAAAAAACTTGTAGAGATATACTCTTTGTAATAAAATTATGTGTAAAGACTGTAACCAATTTAAAAAATGGAAAAATTAAAATATATCTGAAAAAAGGATTTTTGGATATCTAAACATTCTCGTTTCAAATTTAAAGAATCATTACCATATTAAAAAAAACTGTTTTCCCTTATATAAGAAAAATTCCTCATGCAAAATCCCCCAAGTTGGCTATATGCCATGACTACTTTTCAAATAGCATAAATCATGAAACCGATGCCATCACTACCCCTGCTGTGATGTTACTTGTTTCCTACCTCAAACTCAGGTTTTGACCTGCATTTATAAATTCTTTCTATATATCTTTTTTTTTTTGTTTAAGGGGTTTTAAAATAAGGTGGGAAAAGTACAGCCCCTATTTTCTGGGCAGTGATAAATTTTTGGTTAAATAAGAACCCAAAAGGCCTACATTTTAAATTGTTTATTAGGGGCGAAAACTAAAGAGCAATATTCTTGCCATAATATCATATAATTATTTCCCTAGCTATATCTGAAACAGTTCTTGTGCATGCTTTTCCCCTCCTAGTTTTCGACCCCCTATGTAGCCTTTTTACAATGTTCAATGATCTTCTTTTTACAGTTTCAAAATTCTTTAGCTCATTAAATTACCCAACTTAATTCTAACATGTATGGGATTGCAGATTAAACAATAATGGGATGAATTTGGCTCTAAATCATTAACTTACAAAGAGCATTTCTCACAAGAAACTTTCACTAAAATGACACTGTTGTAAATCTTCCCAAAATCAAAATAAGATATTCCCTCTTATTAAAAAAATTAGATTTATGAAAATTTTTATCCTGAATGCCCTGTAAAATTTGCATCTTTTGCAATCTACAAAGAAATCTTTGTTAAATGTTTGCAAATGTACATAAATGATAAAATTTGAGTGATAGATAAAGTACAATGCTCTCTCCTCTGACACACCCGACCCATATCAACCATTAAATGCTCACCTTTTCTTATCACAAAACAATGTTCAGTTTCTAGTTAAAAGACAAAGTATGAAAATAATTACCTAATTATTCTATTCAAGTTTAAAAAAGTACCCTAACATAAAAGAAAATTTAATCAAAATGATATTCGGTTCGACATCTTGGACGTTTTCTTTGAAAACAAAATAGCTGTATACATTATCACAATCGTAGTTACAAAAGGTTACATTGGAGACTCTTTTTCATTGTTAACCAATATTAATACTCTCCCCTCTGCATAACTATTACCCAATTTAATTTAGATAAAGATATACATGTGCAATATAATCATCAGTTATATTTTCTCTTTCAATTTTTGAAAAAAAATCTTAAAATAATCATTGTAAAAGCAAAGAATTTTCCTCCAAGAAAATTATTGGCAACCAAGTTCTGTTTGAGTATAAAGCATTAGTTGTGAACCAGTTGTAAGTGTTGCAGGGGAAAGCATCACTAACACCTTGTCAACCAGAAAATGATGTCCTGAGATATCATGTTGTCTCTGAACCATGACCAGCACTCTAAACAATACCTATTATCTGAAAACATCTTGCATCCTTAGAGACCAACTTTGATAATAATTATTTAGTTACATTTAGATTATAGTCGTACATTATGTCAGTTTATTAAGTTTAAACTGCATCCAAAATTTCGGGAATTAAAGCCATATTAGTGGAAAATCATGACTACAACAATTTGTACACAAAACAAGGTGACCAAATTTTCTGTGGGCAACAGGTGTTCTATCCTTAAAAATCAGTATTCTTCACTAAAGCAAAGGTCATAGGCTCCCGGGTTTTATCCCAAAAAAATCAAATATATTACCTTTACTTTAGCTTACTTTAAACCTTCAGGATAACAAGGCTATTCTTTGCATTTACAATGATTCGACCCCTCAAAGGATATCTCTGTGCCAGATCCAGCTCCGTTGGTGTGGTCAAAAGAATGTGACAGCCACTGTTGTTCCAGTAGGCGGTAGCGGTCTTCCTCAGGTACAGAGGCTTCCGTCTGTAATTATCAATGTGCAAACATTGACCATCATAGATCATTTTAGAAATTAAAAACTAAGAGTAACAAATACTATGCAATTACAATGGATAAGATCCCCATGTTAATATATATAACTGTAATCAATGATAAAAGGTAATTTTTTATAGGGTAATTACTAGGAAGGTTTTGGAAACTGAAAAAATATAGTAAAACTTGAGGTTATAATATTAAAAGATAAGAGTTTTTTTAAAGGTGAAAACATGCAATAATCTTCTTCTTTAAAATATTTTTCTAGCTTTCAAATTTGCTAGATTACTTACTAGAGTTGGAAAAATAGACACAAATGCAATAATTTGCAGTCCTTTAACAACTTTTCACCCCATAATGGGCTTTATCAAGTCACAAACACATCTATACTGGCATTTGAATATTTTTCAACATGTCAGTATTTTATACATTTATTTCCACTTACTTGAGTTCACGATCTTCTTCTCCAAAAAGAGTCTAGATGAATACAGCCCCAGAGACAGACTCGTGGACCACGAATCACAATCACCGTCGAAGCATTCACAACAAGAAAATGGCCGTACCAGCGCCACAGTCAATAGCATGCTGCACACACTCCACACCTCCTGCTGCTTACACATGGCTCTCTCAAACACCTATAGTGCCACAAAGCAAGCAAACACTTGGATTCTTGCACACCATTGCACTCGAACACTGTCGTCTGTGGTAGTACTGCAAGAGAAAGTACAGTGTTGGAAGTACAGCCATTTATGCAGACTCAATATCAAGTAAAACAAATTCCTTTTATTTGCTAATCAAACAATTTATGAAACACAGGTTTAATGTAACTCTGCCCTTTTCTTATCATACTAATGTACGTATTTAGTACAAGAAAGAGAAAAAAAATAATGATGAAGCAAGATGAAAAGGAAAAAGGAATATATGATGATGGGGAAGATTAAGAGGCAGGAAGAGAAAGGAGGGGGGAATATGAAAGAAAAAGGAGCAAGATATCTTGATATCTTTATTGAAAAGCAACTTTTTGAAAAAAAATTCTTAGGAAGAGAAAAAGGAGGAGGAGGAGGAGGGGGAAAGGAAGGAAGATGTAATGGTGGGGGGGTGAAGGGAAAGGAAAAGGGAAAAGGAAAGGGGTAAAAGGGGGGAGGGTCAGCGAAGGAAAAAGGAAAGCCCTGGCAACGGGAACAAAATAAAGAGACCCCTCAAACACACTTAAATTATGAAAAAAAACTTACCCAAATTGCATCGTAGGTGTGGTAAACGTAGGGGCGGGGGTGAGAGAAATGAACAGTGGAAGGGGTTGGGGGCCCCCACCTGTCCAAGGAAAGTGCAACTTCATCACCACACTCTTGCACCACCTGCTAGGTTACCCAGCGTTTTAACTACGATACTTCACTTGCATGGTATGTACCACACATGTTACCTGTAACAACATCAACAATAAAATTAAAATAACTCCATATATAATTACACTACATTTGTAAATACCTGACAAAAACAATATCCCTGAAAAAATTTAAATTTTAAAAAACAAGATTTGAACCCATTGCACAAGACGTTCTAACTAACAGGATAGTGCACCAAAAATTAAAATCATCCAACAAGTTTTTTTCCAAAACTGGGAAGGGTATTAGGCCTCTGTAACCACAAATCAGGTATTTTCAGGCGTATCTCCCCAAAAAAGCTGTTAAAATTTACCCCAATCCCTTAAAACCATTATTAATCTAGTTTTAGGTCTGGCTTGTCAGTGGTTCCCTCCTGTCCATTCTTGGGGTTGTTTTTATTATATGAGTTCATAAGTCATATATGATAATGTTTACATTAATAAATTTTGGGGAAAAAAAGTTGGTGTCAAAAAATTTGAGAATGTATCAAAATACATAGACTAATCTGGGGTTATGTAAAATTTAAAAGGCTGAAATATTGTCGATGAATTTAGAAAAAAAATCATGAAAAAACAAAAGGAAATGCCCCAAACCTATGAATATAAATTATATCCCGGCAAATTTAAAAATAAATCAATAATTAATGACAAAATATCATAAAAAGAAATTAAAAATCTTTAAAAATATTAATAATGCTGAGAAAACACACGTAATAGAATTTAAAATTTAAAACAATAATTTATGCCACAATTAAAAAATTTTCCAAACACAAATTTTCAAAGAAAATTTAAAAGAAATATGCCATAGACTCTTTCAAGCAAAGACTAAAAAAAAAAATACCTCAAAAATACTATGAAGTAAGACGCTGTATAACACAAATCAACTGGATAAAATTTAAATGATCAATGAGAAATAATCACAAACCCATGATTGCAGAGTTGACAACTGAGCAAATATCCCCCCCCCAAGTATCCGAGCACCACATTCTTATGGATAAACTATCATTGGTAAATTTTTTCTTCCATCAGATGGGCTTTCAGAAGAGCATTTCTAAAAACAACAGACGTTTTGGAACCTAAAAATAAGAGGTGACAGCTGAAGATTTTGTAATCCCAAAAAAAAAAAAACAATTAAATATTAAAATTCAATACCAAAAAATTTATTCCTTAAAACAAATTCTTGGGTGTGGGTTGTAAAAAATTGTGATAAGCCTCCGTTCACCAAAGATAGCTACTTATATTTTCCTCATTCTCAACAAAAAATTCTGTAAAAAATGATTTTTTATTGATTATCCTACCGGTATAGTATATCTGGTATAAGGGATGAAGTTTTTTAGAGGTATAATTTTCCCAAGTTTAGGTGATAAACTTTAATTCTATTCTGACCCTTAAAAAGGCCTTCAAAAATTTTATCATAAACTAGAAAATTTAATCTGCAAAGTCAGACATCAAAAAATAGATCGGACAAAATTTTAAAAAAATTTGGCATTAAAATCAAACTAATTTGACTGTTATTTATCAATGGTATTATTGCTGCTGATATTTTGACAATAAAAATAACAAATTTATGCTTTTCTACCAGCTTTGAATAATTATAAAATACTAATTTAAACTATTAACAACATCTTTATTTGTTTAACAAATTTTCAGATACAAGTTCCTCAGAAGATTCATTAAATTTTAAAAAGGGCCCCCGGTATTTCCATTTTTTTATTATCTCACTGTTGTATCTTTACAAAAAGGGTTTTAAAAAGATTTTCCCTTTATTTTCCCTATCTGTTTGATATCCTGGGAAATTCTCATTTCCATGGGAAATTTTTTGGGTATACCCCGTGTCTTTTCCCCCCCTTTATCCTACTTCTTAAATTTAGATTTACATTTAATCTGCTATGGATGCATCTCAATAGGGGAGCATTGGGAAAATTCTCATCTAGTAATAAATTATAAACAAGTGAAAAGCTTTGGCAGGTAACATCATTAACAGTCCATGTCCCTGTGTGATCTGCTAGGGGACTTGGTCATCACAAAAAGAATGGGCTACCCCGTAAAGTTTTTGGCTAGTGGGGAAGGGGAAAAGGGGGCCACTAGTGGTAGCCTGCCCCCTCGGGCTCTCATTAAGTGCCCGAGGGGGGAAACAGCTGCACCTACTACTGCCCCCGGCCACCAAAACAACCCCTTATATAACCTGGAAATACAATTTTGTTTAAAGAAAAAATTATTTAAAATAAAAAAGAAAAATAAATAGGTTTGCTAATTATACATGAATGTTACATAGTTACATTATAAAAATACTGTATCAATACAAACTGGGGCATAAAAAAAAACCGGGGTTCCACTGTACAAAATATACAAAAAAAAAAACATAACACCATATTATAACATTTTCTTCATCCAGGAAGGGATGACTTTTGTAATTTTATCAGCTTTTACAATAATAGACTAAAAGGACATTAGAATTCTTTTTTTTTCAAGGAAGACTGGTTATGGGGGAAAGTGGAAAAACCCCATTATTTTTATTATTAACACATCAGCCTTCCCCCACCAAGGCAGGGGGGCCCCGAAAAAAAAAAACTTTCATTATCATTCCCCATCATTGTCTTGCCAGGGGCACGCTTACACTACAGTTATAAAACTGCAACATTAAACCCCTCCAGCGTTGCAGACATTTACTTCCCAAACAAACCCCATTCCCAGAAATTCAAAAAATTTGTTTTGGTAATTTTTTTCAACAAGTCGGCCCTGCCTCGGTGGGGGCGGCCGCTTGGAAAAAAAAAAAAAAAAAAAAAAAGGTAAACTTTTCTCCATGGGGGAATGGAACAGTTCCCCTCCGTGCCATGGGGGTAAAAGCGCTAAAAAGCCCGGGGGAAAGGGGGTATAACCCCCCTTCCCGATATATTACTAAATGTAAAAAGGGGAAAACTTTTGTTATTTTTTTTGCCACCCTGCCTCGGGGGGAAAAAGGCCGACATTTTAAAGAGGAAGGTAAAATTCTAATACCCCCTATGAAACCAATGTTTCCCTTTTTGCAAGATATTATCTGTGATATATTCCTCACTTTTACCTATATCACCCATTCCCTTTATGGCAGTTTAGCACCTGTATTTATGATCGTAAAAAATATCCAAAAAAATTTATACAGTTTATCTAAATAAAATTTATTCACTTCAAAAAACAATAAATAGTTAAGTTTGAAATTAATTTCATGTCATCGGCAAAAAAAAAATAATGACTTTATTTTTTATAATTAATTCCTGGGGGCTTTATCTATCCCGGGGGAAATAAAATTTTTTTAGCTTATTTAATCTATAATAAATTAAATACTAAATAAACTCCTACAATAATAAAATTTTTGAAAAACTTTAAAAAATGTAAATTACCACAAGACATAGGTTAACCCTTTGACTGTTTTGGTCATATATACGTCTTACGAGCCACTGTTTGGACGTATACAGTGGTCCCCGGTTTTGCGAAAATTGTTCCAGAATGCTGCTCAAGTGCCATTACCGAAAAAATTATTTTTTAAGAAATAATGTCACGAGGTTAGTCTTTTCGACCCCAAAAAAACACTTGCCCGCACTTACGAAAATACCACATAAATGTTAGTTTTGGGGATGCACGAAAACCAGGGACCCTGATACTCAAAAAAATTTTAGCGGTTTAAATCAAACGGGGAAAGCTTAGGCCCCCAAGGAGAAGGGGGTTTGGGGTGTGCGCAAAAAAAAACCCCCAACCAGTGCAAATAAAAAAAAAAACTCCCCATTTTTTTTGGTTTAAAAAACCAAATTTGAGGGGTATTTTTATAGTTTTTTGGGTTTATTTTTTTTTCCCTCTTTGATGGGAAGGGGAAAAAAAATTCAAAAAAGAGATTTTTTTAGTTTCATGATGAAAACCCCCCTTGGGAAAATTTAGCTCAAAAGGGAAATGTTCAATTTTTTCCAATGTTCAAAAGTAAAAAAAAATTTGGACCTTCCCCTAAAATTGGTGAGTCTAATATTCTTTAAAATGAAATATTATTTATACCTTTTTTACAATAATGCAATAGTCTATAAAAAAACTTCTTTTTTTTTGGGGAATAAAAAAAAAAATGAAACAAAGTAATAAAGGGGCCTAAAAAACGTTAAAAAAACTAATGAAAAATTTTGGGTAACATCTTTTTTTTGTGAGGAATGTCTGCATTGTTTTTTTGGGGCCCCATTTTAAATTGACCTTTTTTTTTTTTATAAAATTTGGGCCCAAAATTGCCAATTTCTGACCACTTTATTGGGTAGTTGAAATCGGAAAAATTGGTGGTTTCTCTTAGACGCAATCGATAGAACAAATGGAGTTCTAAAGAAATAGCTATGAAGTTGGTCGACTGTAATGGAATTGGCCGAAAATAGCTCAAAGTCATGAATCACTGAGGCGCATATATCGCTGACACGCTTAACTTTGCGAGAGCTGCATTGTGACATTCTCCATCAAATTTTGTACTTTGGTGTCATTACCATCGGGAAAAGATTCCTATAATTTCATAAGAAAAATAATTTTTTTTTTTTTTTTTCAAAATTTTGCGACATAGAATGACAGTTTCAGAATGGGGCCTCCACAGTCAAAGGGTTAATGTGGGCTCGCTAGGGGTGAGCAATATAGGAAGGTTTATCATTGCTCATACACTCTCTAGATGCCAAGAAATGCAAAAATATCACACATATCTTTACCAAATCATACCAAACACACTGAACCACCACACCTATACCAAACAAAAATATGCCAAAGATAAATGAAAACGACAAAGTCAAAGAAAGAAAATAATGCCACATTTTCATACCAAATTTTACCAAAGATATAGAAACTCACCACATTTATACCAAACAGTAGTAACCAAAAATACATATAATAAAATGATGGTATATAAGACTGTGTCTGGGAGACATGGAGAGAAGCATTCTGGCTTTGGCTCTCAGCAGTACTGAGAGACTGTAGATTTCTACTGTTACCTAACTCTTCAATACATATCTGAATTGTCTTTACAACTTTTCTTTGCATGATTTATACATGAGAGCTAAAATGTTGTGTTTAGTAGAAGATAAAGCAACACCACATACTTTGGCCCTAACCAAAGTCAGAGTCAGTAGGAAAATGAAACATCCCCCAATTCCACCTTCAAGACATTACTGTTTTTTTTTAACACGTTGGCCGCTTTCCCACCTAGGCAGGGTGACCCAAAAGAAAGAAAAAAAAACAAAAAGAAAGAAAACTTTCATCATCATTCAACACTTTCACCATCCTCATACATAATCACTTATTGTCTTTGCAGAGGCACTAGACAACAGCTTAGACATCCCTCCAAATTGCCAATATTCCAAACTCCTCCTTTAAAGTGTAGGCATTACTGTTATGTTGATAAAAATGATAATATAACAGGGACAGCAGCAGGCAGGAGACTAGCCCTTACATCTTCTCTAATTTTATTGGCTATTTAAATTAAATAATTCATGTTAAGCATTAAACCCACGCGAGTCATTCAAGACATGGTGGAGGCTCGATCCTCACTCATGGAGCGTAAGACAGACACTCTTCCTAGAATATGCAATGTGTTTGGAGAGTCAGCTAATGTCAAAGCAGTGTCTAGGTGAAGATACATACTATACCTCCACTATAACCTTTCTAGTTTAAGCACTTATTCACTTTATTATCAATCACCAATATTTTCACCACCGTGTCAAGTACAGCACTGTTAAAGATAAGGGAATGTGTAATTACAGTTTAAGTATAACAATGTACAATACTTGGTATACATTGTCTGGTATTAATGAACTAAATATTCTATTTAAACTTTTTTATACAAGATTTCATCTAAGTAGATTTGTCTCCCACTAAGTTAGTGACCCAAGCAAACCCATTCACCATTATTTATTCAATAGCTGTCTTGCCTAAAGTCCTAAAGTACAGCAGACATCACAATTCAAAATGATCAACTTCAACATCACCACCACCTCACAGATGGAAGTGTTTCATATAAATAAATCATTCATAAGTTACAGTATAGGAGTTAGATAAGAATAGTGTAGTCTGGTGGACTAGACTTGGTCTCGCTTAACAAAGAGGGTAAGCTCAAGCTAGGGGGAACTGTTCATGGCCCAGCGAGTAGACTTGAAAAAAATTATGGAGAGAACTTTGGTACCCAAATTTCCTGCATTAGTGTACTAATTCTATTTTAAATTTGTGGTGAGCAATATTTATCACCGTCCATGCTCTATTTTTCACTATATTTTTTTAATTGCGTACAGACACATTGTATGTCTAATTGCACTTCCTAATTGATCATCTACTATATATTATATTGTGTATTATATATATTATTTGTTTGTGTGTGTGAGTGTGTTTAGTGAACCCAAATTTTTATATACTGGTCTGGGACTAAGCCACACAGGTAGTGACCTTGGAGGCAAATCTATAAACTTACAAACTACCTTTCTGAAATTATAGTGTAACATCTGGCCCATGGCCAAGTCTCCGGGAGTAAATAACTCAGAATTCATCATCAATAATACATCTTTATTATGTACATCTACATACTGGTACACAAGTTATGTTCCAGAATGGTTAACAGGAAAACATTCAAGTTTTGACTCTCAGGTTCTGTTTTCAGCTTCATTTGATCTCTGTACGTTTGTCAAAATCTTCTAGGTCTATTCAGAGACCAGCCACTGACTCTACCGGATCATCCTTTGAAGCTACGTATCTGGCAACTAGCTCCACCGCAGCTGCAAGGCATCACGCCACTGAAGCCAATACTAGAAAGCAGGTGGTCAATCAGCCATATTGGGATGGATACATAACACACAGCAATGCTGTTTAATGTTACTATTTAACTTTTCATGGAACAAGAATTGGAAATGCTAGATTTTCATCTTATAAACTTATTATACCTGATTTACACACTTAAATCAGAGAGAGAGAAAAAAAGAAATACTAATAGCTAATGTTGCAGTACATAATTTGTATACAGGACAAAAACAACATGCAATCATTAATTTCATCAGAAACCATCACTGAATACATTATAGTGCAATTACACATTTCCTACTGGTGCTACTCCTCCATATGATGTACACTATACAAGTGTGTGTACTTGAAAGAGGACAACAGTTGCCATCAATAGGCAACATTTTTTTTTTCTTTGCCCTAGGCTTGTTTATTCTCAACTGGTTTTTGGTTTACTTCATAATGCCTCATGTCCTGATTCTTCCCTATATCAGTGTCTGACTGTAATGGAAATCCTTACAAGAGGTCATTATATGAGGCATAGGTGATCGCTAAACAAATCTGTTCACATCTGTATGCTTGTTTGCGAAGGAAATTTATGTAAGCCTATTTGTTGTTATGCGGAAGATTATTGTACTAACTTTTCAAAGTTATTCTTTCATACTTCACTTGGCTTTTATAACTGTTACTCACTCATTTTTACGTATTGGCCTGTACCCTTTCTGCAGGCGAATTTGTTGGATGCTCACGACTTCATTTTCTGAGTGGCGCTTCTGGGTGTTGGCGTCACGAGTTCCAATTGGTATTTTACTTGAGAAATCAGTTATCTCTGGTGACTTCATTATACCATTCTTCTCTGATACTGCAAAAGATAAAGAAATTGCAAAGAATAATCTCTACTACTAAATCAATATGCATTAAATTAACTGTATAATAAAATTAAGCAAAACATTCTGTCTGGAGAACAATTTTATTAAAAGGCATTTATTGAAACAAACAGAATTCCAAGAAAATATAGGCTTTATTTGCTATAATTAATTAATTATTATACTGTCTTTATTAATGATTCCATGGAAAATTGTCCTGCACTGGCTTGGTCTAAAACCAAGAAAATTTGAAAGAATTATAATTAATATTGCAAAAGATCTGGATACAAATAAAACTCAATTAGTACATTACAGTAATATTTATGTATAACAGTGAACATGTACAATAATTCCCATAACATAAGGATAGGATATAACATAAGCACAGGATCTAAGTCAGAGTTAGTGCATGAACATCTGAAGGGAAAGAGAAAGATAGGGTGGAATAGTGATGGAAGATGTAATGATAATGTTTTATCTCCTTCCTATTAGATTGTGCCACTTATTGGGTTTGGTACAAACCTGGCACTTGGGCTTATGCAACAGTCTTTGTGGCAGTAGAGGGTTCCTCTGCTTAGAGATCAAGGATAATTTTTTTTTTTTTTTTAACAAGTCGCCGTCTCCCACCGAGGCAGGGTGACCAAAAGAAAGAAAATCCCCAAAAAGAAAATACTTTCATCATCATTCAACACTTTCACCACACTCATACATAATCACTGTCTTGCAGAGGCTGCTTAGATACGACAGCTGAGAAAAGTCCTCCCAGCTGTCACTATCCCAGACCCCTCCTTTAAAGTGCAGGCATTGTACTTCCATTTCCAGGACTCTAAGTCCAACTAAATCAATTAACTGGTTTCTGAATCCCTTCACAAAATGTTACCCTGCTCACACTCCAACAGCTCAGGTCCCAAAACCATTCGTCTCCATTCACTCCTACACGCTCACACATGCTTCCTGGAAGTCCAAGCCCCGCCAACAAAACCTCCTTTTTACTCTCTCCCTCCAACCTTTTCGAGGACGACCTCTTACCCCACCTTCCTTCCCTACAGATTTATATGCTCAAGTCATTCTACTTTGATCCATTCTCTCTAAATGACCAAACCACCTCAACCTCTTCAGCATTCTGACAAATCACTTAGTAACTCCACACCTTCTCCTAATTTCCACAGACTCCAATTTTCTGCATAATATTTACACCACACAGTGCCCTTAGACAGGACATCTCCACTGCTCCAGCCGCTCCGCTGCAGCATTTGCAACCCATGCTTCACACCCATATAAGAGTGTTGGTACCACTATACTTCATACATTCCTACTTTGCCTCCATGGATAACGCTTTTGTCTCCACATACCTCAACGCACCACTACCTTTTTCCTTCATCAATTCTATGGTTAACCTCATCCTTCTCATAAACCCATCCGTCATACTGCCAACTCCCAAATATCTGGAAAACATTTACTTCTTCCATAATCCCTCTCTCCAATGTGATATCCAATTTTTCTTATTTAAATCGTTTGATACCCTCATCACCTTACTCTTATCTATGTTCACTTTCAATTTTCTACCTTTACACACCCTCCCAAACTCGTCCACTAACCTTGCAACTTTTCTTTAGAATCTCCCATAAGCACAGTATCATCAGCAAAGTAACTGGTCAACTCATTTTGCATTTAATTTCATATTTTTAATCCCACCCCTCTCCCCAAGGATACAAATCTTCTTCCTCCATTCTGGATGGTGCTGAATGCATCTCTACGGGTGAGGGCCCCCTAAGTAGTGCCTAGTTCTAGTAATGCCCTTTTCGCTAAATTCACAGACCAATACAAGGTTTTTTTTCCAACATTTCAAAGTATGATCAGGTGGGATTTGGGGGGGTTTATGAAGATTTGTATTGTGCTCATGAAAATCTTGTCATTCTCTTTTTTTTATTCTGAGGGCTGACAACAGTTCCTAATTAAAATTTCTCCTTTAAAGGTGCTCTAACACCCCTGGAAAAAAAAATCTGGTCCCCCTGTGGCCCAAACTAAAATGGTTAAAAAGACACAGTAAAAAAAAAGAAACCATGTTTCCCCAAAAGGTTTTTCCCCTCAAAAAAGCCTCATGTGGTGAAACATCAAAAAAAAAAGGTCATTTTGTTTGTGTTTTTTAGTCAGTTCAGTTATGCCATAATCAAATAGCTAAAGAGTGGCTTCCCACCACTAAAACCTGATTTTTGCTGGTACCAAGCCAACATATGTTGGGTCCAGGGTAATGAATGAACAGATGCTTTTTTTGCTATACTCATTCATAAAATTGAGAACAACTGTAAGCAAAAAACTTTGTAACCCATTCAAGAAAATACCATACCTCTCTGAAAACCTAAACTATTCGTTTAATCACAAATAATTCTGTTCTTATTAACTCTAGCGAATCATTTATTCCACCAGAAAAACCCAAACATGTGATAAGTATTTGTATGGATCTTTTAAAACTTTTCAAACATGCCATCTTAATGTGATATTAACATGAATTCCATCTTGCATCTACTCTATTTATTCCATATCAATAAGTAACAGCTACACAAGAATACCTGTATATGACACAAACATACATCATAACATTTTAAATTTTTATTGTTTAGCCTTCACTTAATGCTTCAGATCACCCAAATGTATGTTATTAATCTCTTTCACTAACTCCCCAATATTTAACAAACTGAAATATGGTTATTAGTCAGCTAAGAGTAGTAAAGATAAATATGTATAAAAAATTTTAATCAACCATAGTAAAAAAAAAAAAGCTTCAAAAATTTTTCCTCACCTCATAATGTCAGGATTTGGGCGAAATGGCTTGCCACATGGTGCATATAAATCACTTCACCACGAACTCCAGACTGGGGTTTGTCGATGGTTGTCTCTTCTCCCGCCACATCAGGGGGAAATCTAAGTGAAACTTCATCTGTAATCATCTTCCGTTTTTTGGGAGGCGGGCTAAAAAAAAACAAAAAAACTATTACATAAAATTTTAAAAACAAAATAATTCTGCATGTTTCAAAAATGAAAAACAACATAGTACATATACCAAGATATCTGATATACAAAAATTCAGAGATGAAATGTGATTCTGTAAAATATTTTAACACAGTCACATTCTATGCATGTGACTCCTTTCTCAAAACTTTGCAGTGTAACATATTTACATGGTAAGGTCCTTGGGGGAGATCCTCTGTCTCATTATGTTCCTAACATTCTGACATCATACAGATTACAGAAGATTTTTTTGGGATTTTCTTTCTTTTGGGGCACCCGGTGGGAAACAGCCGACGTGTTTAAAAAAATTATCTTCCTCCCCATTTCCCTTTTGGAGGGAATGGGATTCCTTACAGTATATACTAAGATAGCCTGACTTTGTGTTTAATTTGACACTTTGTTTTTTTAAATCCTCACTTTTCATGTATCTCCGGGGTAAATGTCAGTAGAACAACTTTTGAGAATTCTCTAAATCTAATGGTTCTTCTTATTAAGTTTAGTCAAACAAATATCAGAAAAGACTAAAATAAAGTAAAAAATGAATTTCTGAAATGACATTGTGTTGGAGTCATTGTATCAAGGTCAGGCAAGCACAATGTCTTGAAGGGGTTAGTGTTTCAATCTAAGGAATAAGAAGAGGGAACATTGCAATGGGGCCTACTGGCTAGTTCTAGGTAGGTCTTACTCATCCGTCATTTACACTCACTGACAACTCTATACACAAACCAATTCTATTTTACATAAGAACAAAGGAGCACTACAGTAGCTTACTGGCCCATGCTAGGCAAGTTCTATTTCCTTGCAACCATTCCCACCCATATAAACTCTGCTGCCAAACCAGTACTTTCTTCATAAAAAAATTAAAATATTAGAACGGTATAACTAGCCCACCCCCCTCATGTATTTATCAAACTTTTTTGGAATATTACCAGTAGAAAATGCCTCAAATTACATTTTCAGGGGATGGAGTACCTGAAGCTAACTTTGTCTGCTATTTACTATCCTCAGACTGTGGTCACAAGTACAGTACTGTAATAATTTAGCCATTTCACATTTGAGATTCCTATATGTTCAGCTCGGGGCATGCAGGGATCTTGTGTAATGAATATAGAAATAAAGGAATATAGAAATACTGAATACCTGAGTATACCTGGGAGGGTTCTGGGGTAAAATGCCCCCACAGCCTGGTCTGGGATCGGGCCTGATCAACCAGGCTGTTACTGTTCCACACGCAAACCGACGTACGGTCCAGCCGGCTGGTCAGGTACTGACTTTAAGTCTTGTCCAATGCCTGCTAAGACACCCAGGGGTCTATTGGTAACCCCCTTATGTGCTGGAGGAGTTGAACAGTCTTGGGCCCCCTGACACTTATTGTGTTGTCCCTTATCGTGCTAGTGGCACCCTTGTTGGGGGATGTTGATCATCTGTCGAGTCTTTTGCTTTCATAGATTTTCATGTGCAAGTTTGGTACTAATCCTCTAAGATTTTCTAGGTGTATATAATCATGTATCTCTCCGCCTGCATTCTGGGGAGTACAGGTTTAGGAACTTCAAGCGTTCCTATCAGTGGCCCCCCGGTTAACGCCGCTCCAAACACTAACAATTATTTAAGTGTATTTTGTAAGTGCTTTTGTAAGTGTATGTTTTGGGCCCAAAAAGGACTAATCTAATTTACAATTCCTTATGTTAATAAATTCGTCTGTAACGGCACTTGAACAGCATCTGGCAATTATGGCCGTTAACCGGGCCCACGAATTGAGGCATTTTATCAGTTATGTGTGCCGTGAAGGTTCTCTGTACTTTTTCTAGGTCGGCAATTTCACCTGCCTGAAAGGTGCTGTTAGTGTCCACAATATTCCAGCCTAGATAGAAAAGCGACCTGAAGAGTGTCATCATGGGTTTGGCACCCCTAGTTTTGAAAGTTCCCATAATCCACCCTGTCTTTTTTCTAGCAGATGTGATTGATACAATGTTATGGTCTTTGAAGTTGAGATCTTCCGACATAATCACTCCTAGGTCTTTACATTAGTGTTTCACTCTATTGTGTGGTTGGAATTTGTTTTATACTCCGATTAGTTTTAATTTCTCAGTTCCATATCAGAGTAATAAAAATTTTTCTATTACGGGATCATATTGTTTTCTGCAGCCCATTTAAAGATTTATTTTATGTCCACCTGGGGGTCTTGCAGTGTCTTCAATGGAGGACACTGTCATGCAATTTGGTGTCATCTGCAAAAAGAAGACACGGCACTGTGGCTAATATCCCAGTCTATGTCAGATATGAGGATGAGGAACAAGATGGAGCAATACTGTGCTTGTAGAACAGAGCTGTTCACCGAGCCAGATCAGACTTTACTCTGTTACATTTCTCTGTGTTCTATTTGGTAGGGAAAATTTTAGATCCATCTACCAACTTTTCCTGTTAATCCTTTATCATGCATTTTGTGTGCTATTAAAAGGTCAAATTTTTTCAGCTTTTGCAAAATCTGTGTATATTACATCTGCATTTTGTTTGTTCTAGAGCATCCAGACCTTGACATAGTAGTCCAGTAGCTGGGACAGAGCGCCTGCTCTAAACCCATGCTGCCCTGGGTTGTGTAATTTATCTGTTAGCGGCTCGCAAAACAGAGTCATATTGGGACTTGAGTAGCTCACTCATTTCCAGCTGTCATCTGTGTCATTTAAGAGAGCCCCAATACTGGATGTTGTTCTCGACTTTGATTTGGCATAAGAAAAAAAATACTGGCTTCCGATTTCGTTTTTTTTAGTTCTTCCTGCATTTGACTCAATAAGAATATAAAATGAGTAATGAATATAGAAATAAGATGCTGATTTTTTTTTTAAAACACCAGCTGTTTATTGGCCATTTCCACCAAGGTAAGGGAAAAAGGGAAAGATTCATCATAATGCATTAATAGCTGTCCTGCTAGAAATGAGCAGAAATCACAATTCAAAAAGACTCTCTGAAATGCAGCATTCCCATCCCTCTTCAGAGTGCAGGCATTCAACACATCTACCCAAAATAGAATGCAGTAGTTTGGTAATGGTTTCATGATGTAACAAAAGTTCTGCTTAGTTTGGACAGATACATAAGTGGGAATGGTAGAGATTTAGATCTGATTAACATTTAAACCAGTAGCCTAATGCAGTCCTCTTCTATTAATGAGCATATGTTCTATATAGGACACACTAGTTTGCCAGTAGTTGTAGATGAGTGGAAATAAAATATAAATTGCCCATACATTTAAACGTATACACATAAATTTCCCCCACATACAGAGAAAATGAATCTGGCCACATGGCATACTTTCCAAATCTCACCATCCCTATAAATTCTCTATATCTTATAATCTTAAACTTCCTCATCCAATAATCTCTAGGTGTCTTTTATCACCATTTTGTAAGGGGAAGGAATATTCATTAATAAGTGTATAATTTCCTTTTTTTTTTTAACCTGAAGTCTCAAATTTTTGACAGGGCACTAGGAAAGATTAAAAGTTATGTAAAAATCATTTAGAAAATTCATTGATACTTACAGTCACTGCGAACTGATGGGAATCGGTGTGTCTCGTTTAACCATGGCAGGGTATGTGATTCATGGTCTCATCATCAATGGAGGAAAGTGATGTAGATTCATCTTCTGATTCAGAATCACTGAGTTCTGAAGAATCCAAGGCACCTGTGGCAGTTTTTGATGGTAGTGATAAGGCGCCCATCTACACTACTAGAAGTTATCATGTCCCTTTTTTTTTGTTGGCTTGTCACCTCCATTCTCATGTGCTCGACTCACTGCCACAATATCAACCTGTTGAAAAATAAAATAAAAAAAATAAAACGTTTAAAAAGTGAAATAGATAGTGAGCAAAAATTTGATGATGCACAGTGACTAACAAAAAAAACTGACTCATGAATGATGACCATTGTAATAAAAGTTGAAATTGATGCAAATTTTGTCATCTGCATAAAAATTCAAAAAAAAAAAACCATGTAAAGTGTGCATACAATCCATAAATTTAGTTTGATGTGGAAAACAGCAAGCAAGTTATGATGACCAGCTTCAAGAAGGATACATTTTTATTGAAGCAAGCAAGAATATATAAGCTACTTATTTAAAGTTAGTAGAAGTATGAACAAAAAAATAGATAGAGAGGGTAATTTTAAACCCCTCTTTCACAACCTTCAATGGCTGTGAAAATAAGTGATAAAGACGTCACTACCAAATTCTCCACCCCCCCCAGGATCCTTTCCTCTGTCTTGGGTATCAGCAGTTGATGTGGTTGGGTGAATTGTGACACTTGGTTTATTGAGTAGATTTTTGGGGGTTTTTAGGGGCAGAAGTAATAAACAGAGGGGAAAGGAAACCCGGGGGAAAAAAGGGGATTTAAATGATGAAGGGAAGGGAAAACAAATGAGTAGTACATGACCCATGATTTTGATAAATTGAGGGCGTTATGATAGTATCATGGTGAGTTGTTGTTGCTGTTGTAGTTGTTGATGAAGACAATTTAATAATGAGATATTTAATGATGATGATAATAATGCTGATAATGATGATGATGATATTGATGTTGATGATAAAGGGGAAGATGAGGAATAGATGAGGTGGTCATGGGTGTTGAGACAACAGAGGAGGTAGAGGTTGTACTGGAGGTGGTAAAGGGGGGTTCAGAAAATAGCAGGCGAGGTTGTAACTGCAGAGATGAGAGAGGGCACTGGGGGGGAGGGAATAGGTGGGAGGAGGGGCAGGTGACCCAATAGAGGCAGACAATGATGAAGGAAGGTTTGCAGGCAGTCCAGGTATTAGGGTAGGTGGAAGAGACTGTGATGTTGGCAAGGACGGGATGATGAATTAAATGTTGGAGACGTGAGGGGGATGGAGAGATTCCGCGGAAAGCCCAAGGGTGGAGAGGAGTGACTGGAGTAGCAGCAAGGAGGTAGTTGGAGGCAGAGGTAGGCTTGAAGGCTTTATGCCCTCACGACACTGCTCAGTAAGAAGAACTGTGTTTTTCTTCGGTTTGGAGACCCCCGCCCAGATGCCGTCCCCCTTTCCCGAGCATCCTCCATCTGATAAAAAGACCCGCCTGTGGTTTGGGCCCTTTTGGGGGGGAAAAGTGGGAAATTTTTTAAAGGAAAAAGAAAAAAAATTTTGTGTCAAAAAATTGGGGGGATTATAATTCTTTAATTCATTCTTTATTATCAAACTAAGTCGTTTTTTAAATCACTAAGGCGTAGTATCTTCTGATGTAACAGAAGAATCCCAGTTACACAAGATACCATCCAAACATCTTCAAATATCTTCTTCTAATTTTGCAAGTAATCACAAATTGAAAAAAACTGACAGATGTTTTGGCTGATCCTGGGCAATTAATAAGTCAGAGAAGATTAAGAAAAGGGAAGAAAGCTATAAGTCAGGGGCAAATCTTATGTGTTCTGAAGATCAGAGATTTTAACAATGCACCTGGAGTGACAGGCATCTACAGAAACAAAGATAAGTGTCAGTAAAGATTCCCAAAAACAGAGAAATAATTTTGAAAGAGGGCCATCTTATGGAACTTTTAGTCCTGAATCTAACAGAAAAGTTGGTGTTATGTAAGCCTACTGAACACTTTTTTTTTTTATTAGAAAATGACTATACAGTTTCACAAATATATTTCTGAGGAAAAAGGAGCAGCTAATAGAGTAACCTTTGATTTGAACCAGATTGCTTCAAAGTTCCTTTAAATTTTAAAGAAATGAGAGTTTAACACCAATAGGACTAAGGGTTTTTTTTAAAAATTTGATTCTTTTGCTTAGACATACAGGGGAAAGGGCAAGGACAAGTGTCATCCCCGGAGAAGTGAGTTTAGAAGAGAAGAAAGAGTAAGAAGTTACTGAAATTAGGGGGATAGCTACAGATGTTAAAAAGAATTTTGTTTTTCAACTCCACTTCTCCAGTGCAGACATCCATATTTTACCTTCCTATACAGCATTTCTAATTTAAAAGAAACTTAATAACATTCACTTGTCATTTAATCAAACTAATATACAATAAAGCAATTTGGTTCTATTATGGTGCTTCTGTTGATACTTCATATGCTTATTCTATTTCTTGTTCATCTTACCCCCTCTAATATGCTGATAACACTGGCAGCTCCTCTTACACACACGTGACAGACATTTTCTCTGTCATGCTAAGTACCACAGTCATTTTAAAGGCTTTTTTTTCAAATACAGCAATCTATACCTTTTCAAACTTTCACAGATATCACTTTTATCAACCATTACACATTATTTCTGTAGCTCTTTGCCTTCCCAGTATGCTATCATTTCCCCTAATCTTCAGAACACGGCCTCGGCCTGACCTTGATTGTCTCCTCATGTTCCGGCCCTAATCTGACTTCTGGCTTTCTTCCCTCTTCTTTCTTGTTCCCTCCTGATAATGGTCCAAGGATGAAACACAAATAGTTTTTAATTCCAATTTGTGGATCAGATGTCAATTGTTCATTCCACTGCATGTACTGTGACTTTTATTTTTCTTTACCTGCAATATTCGATTTCAGCATTTTTATTTCAACATGTTTAAAGGTCATTCTTGGTTCAACCACCCATCAAAACAAATTTACAGTTATGATGCATATCCTGCTATCTTCAAAAACATGATAAAATTACGAATACAACTGTGCTTTTTTTGTCTATCTGTTTGTTTATCCATATCTGATGCCTTGCTCCCACTGGGAAATGCCCACCCTTTGAAGTGGGGGGACACATGTAGAACACCCCTTCAAAATTTCAAAGAAAACAAAAGAGCACCCGAAATAATTTTCTGAAAATTTTACATGCAGCTCTGAACAGTGTAAGAGTAATGAAGATGCCACTTACTTACACTGAGAAACAGAATGTGTGGAAAGTGGAAGGACTCCCCTCAGCAAGCATATGGATAGTAGGAGAGAAATAAGAGAACAGTATGGCAAGTTAGAAAGACACAAATGAGGGTAAAACATACACAAAAAGAAGGATAAAGAAGGGGAAAAGAAAAAGGGGTGATCTGAATTTGGAAATTTTAAATGTAGAAAACCATCATGCAGTGTGATTGTAGCCAGAGAACAGAACCAACAACAGTTAAGGGTGCCCCTTTTATGCTTCTACACCCCTGTCCCTCAACAGTGTTTCCATCGGCAACCGAGGCCACTACTAACTGGAATGCCCTTTTTAAAGCTATTGCTAACTGTCATATAATAAATGTTTCAACCCCCCTTTAAAATTAATACCATACTGAGTGTGAGTGTCACCGAATGCTAAACTTTTTCCCTTTTCTTTTCTCATCCCTTTTCCCCATCCGTCCCAAAAAGTTGCCGTTGAAGAGCCTTTTGCATCTGTCAACAAAACAAGTGTTAGGACTTAATGCTCTGATTATGCAATGCTACATGAAGTATGCAACGGTATGCAAAACTGTCCATGGTAGGAATCTTTAATACAGAAATAAAAGGAATGCCTTTTGTCTAGACCAAAAGAAGACTACAACTCACATTCCACCCATATCAACTAAAGCACGCAGCCCCAAAAAATCTCTTCCCTATCATTAATCTACTTACAGTAATCCCAAATTCTGTGTCCTTCTAAAATACAGTACAGTAAAAAAAGAAAAAAGTTTTGCATAGTTCATTCAGCCTGAGCCTAAAAAAAAAAATAGACAAAAATGCAGCCACATTTTTAAAATTGAAACTGGGAAATTAGCAAATGAAGGGTGGGTTTTAAGGTTATGAAGGAAGATAATCAATTGTTTGGTGTGGGGGAAATTAAGAAAGCCAGAAATACAGGGGTCAACAGTGTAAAAAAAAAAAAAAAATTTTTTGAGGTATTCCAATAAAGCACAGATGTCAGAGGGTATGACAGAAATTGTTTACAGGAACAGAATTCTTGCCAGAAATTTATAAAGGTGTGCCACAATAGTCTCAATCCAGACAAATTTATATTCATGGAAGTTCATTCTTTGGGTTTTTTACAGTGGACCCCCGGTTTTCATCGATAATTCTTTCCAGAATGCTGTTGGAGTGCCGTTACCGAACAATTTGTTTTCCCCTAAGATTAGTCATTTCAGACCCCCAAAAATACACTTACAAAAGCACTTACAAAAAAACACTTACATAATTGTTAGAGTTGGGAGCTGTACGAAAACTGAGGATCCACTGTATACTTTATTTTTAATAAAAATATAAATCGCCCAGTTGTACTCACCCAGTGGTGTTTGCAGGGTCATATGATAGCTCCTGGATAAATCCCTTTAAATACTAGCATCCAACTTTCTTGATTCCAAATTTCTAAGGCCCTATCATACCTTTCCTTTTAAGCTATGTGCCCAAAATGGAGTTTGAACCTCTTCATTTAATTTGTCTAACTTATTCACAATCTTACCCCGACAGTTATTTTAAAAAGGTCCTTGTGGGCCATTTGCATCTCTACCTGTCATCTATTCCCCCCAATTTCTCCTTACATCTCAAACTGCCTTTTCCTATCCAATGTCCAGTCCCAGAGTACCTTGGGACATACATCAGTATCATGTCCTTTGAGGTTCTCCTTCCAGGGGTTAGTCAAGCCCCCAGAGTTTCAGTAGCAATCTAACAGTGAACCTATGGATCTACTGTTTTAAATATGCATTTTTTTCCATATCTTTTTTCCCATTAAACCCCCCCACAGACTTATACCACCGTAATCGATCTCCTGTAGTCTGCTTTTCCCAAATTTCTCTTCTTTCCATTCTCATTTTGGAAAAATATCCAAAGCAAGGGGAAGTGGTCACTGGCTCTCAGTGGGGCTTTGTAGAAAATCCATTTCTTTTATTTTTACATGCTTCACTTTAGATAAAGTTCAGGTTCAATCTTGCTGGTCATCCTCTCCTCTTATCTGTGTGAAGTCTAACATGGTGGCTCATGAAATTTCCCAAAAATGATTCAACTCTCTCCCCAAGCAGTTCTGGTCCAATATGTGATTTCCAATTCTTCTAAAAATATTTCCATATGATAATTCTCTTAATTTCAAAGCCTTTTCAAAAATTTTTCAAATTTTTTTTCTTCTTTCATTATCCCTTAAATTAATGGAATTTTTTAAACCCCATGTTGAAACTGACTGCAAACATACTTAACATATATGTAAATCATATCATGTTCAAATAAAAATGCCATTTACATTCACGATGTTTTTTTACTCCCAGAGCCCGGGCCCTTTGGGCCAGGCACATCTGGTGCTTGCCTAGTCAACCTTTATTATTGTTTCTGGTGGTCCACTAACCCACATATCCATCACAGCCTGGGTGATAATCAATTATCCAGTGCCTTCAGGAAGGGTGCTGAATTTTTAAAAAAAATGAATAATCACATAATTTTTAAGGTACCTTTTTTTTAGCACATTTCTTTTAGCATTACAATATCTGTTTGTATTTGATAAACATACTGACTCTTATGGAGACATTTTTATTTAACACACTGCCTATATCTAGAGTGGCCCAAAGAAGACAATACATTTAAATTTCCTTCCTTTCAAATACATACAGCAAAATAAGTAACTGAGCCCTTGTTCCCTGCATTTCAGCCACATTTCATGATGCACTTATCTAGAGGAAAAAAACTAATCCATCACGGGGAAATTTGGGAAAAGAAAATGGGAACAAGAACTATGAGTACCATATTAAGAAATAGAAAATAAAGAAAAACTGAACACCACAGAAAAAATTTTCCCTAAGATTTACCTGTTTTTTACTTCACTCATGAGAGAAAAAACCCAGAAATTTTGTCAGTGCAAAATGTTTAATAGGTGTCTGTTTCACATTCATATGACAAGACAGCTGGACAGTACCTTCCTAGAAAGTTCTAAAGTCATAAAGAGAACTTTAGTAATAGGCAATAAACATACCCTGTCATACTCCTGGACTTTAAAAGTTATTTTCCAAAAAAACTGCCCTTAAAAAAGCACTCTGCCAAACACAGACAATTTTTAGTGGATGCACTTTGCCTCTGAAAAAGTGCCCTAACCTCCAAAACTTGTGATATTTTCAATGATAGAATAATGATGTTTTTTTTGGCAGTGGGGGTATCCATTATAATCACACAAGAGCTGACAATGACCAGAAAATAGTTACAGTACTACTATACCACAAACCAAATTTGCATAAATCTTTTTATTAAAGAGAAGCATTCAAAATTAAAGGAAAATAGTTTTTACAGTGACGTTTTTCAAGGAATGAACAGAATATTGTATTACAACTGAGGAGAACATTGTAGAACTAAAGAAAAGCAGCTAACACCGTAAGTAAAAGTTGGGGAAGACAGCACATGGGAAATAGTTTGGGAGGATGTAGTAGAAACTGCGTGTCTTTGGGTTTTTTTATATTTTTGAGTTTTGTCCAATCTTTAGAATTCCCAGAAGAAACAAAGTATACCAGATATCAAACAGACAAAACTGTTGGAAAGACACAGAAATTTGTAAATAGATCTTTATATAACAAACTTTTAAAATAACCAAAAAACTATGTAAATTGTACTTTTTAATTTTTTATCTTCAATGTTTATTACAGTATAACAGTAAACTGTGTGCACTGTACTAAATTAGGTATACAGTAGGGGGCCCACTTATAAGGCAGGTTAGGTTCCAGGCTACCGCCAGAAAACGGACATCGCCAGAAAGCAAAACACCATTTTTCCACTTATAAATACATATAAATGCCAGATAACAAGTTTACACTAACATATATTAAATTAGCAATAGAACTAAGCATTAAAAACAATAAAAAGTAAACTACAAACAATACACTCATTACTTACCTTAAAATATTTGTAGTAGGGAGAGAGGTGAGTAAAACGAATAAATGAGAGAGAGAACAAGTAAATGAGAGAGGAGAGAGACGTGAAGGATTAAAAAAGATGAACGCGTCTGGTTTTGGTTGATACACGTCATCTACACCTAGCATCTCATATTTGTGTTAATTTATTCTACTGTGATTTTTTATATGTTACGAGCATGTTTATTATATACAGTGGTACACTGAGTTTCGGCCATCCCAACTCAAAAATTATGTAAGTGTATAATTGTAAGTGCTTTTTTAAGTGTATTTTTGGGGGGCTGAAATGGACTAATCTAATTTACTTATACCTTATGGGAACAAATTCGTTCTAACAGCACTTGAACAGCCTCCTGGGTCGAATTATGGCCAAACTGGGTTCCACTGTACATTTTTGAAAAAAAATCATAGATGGATTAATGAAAAGGTTTTTACAGTGGGGGAATTTTGGTTTTGTCATTAATCCATTTTCCCCAGAGTCTGGAACCCAATTTGATGAAACCGAAGCAATATTTCCCATAAGAAATAATGTAAATCCAATTAATCCCTTTCAGACACCCAAAAGCATTAACAAAAATACATTTTATAGAGAACAACTATAGTTTTACATGCAGAAAATAATGAGAAATAAATATAAAGCACTAATGAAAAAGGATAAATGAACATTAAATCACTTTTTCCTTTTTTGAAGACTCTTTTTGGGGATGGAAAAAGGCAAGGAGGGGAGGAAGGAGTTTATTGTTTGGGGACAGGACAAAATGCTTCAATATGATTAATATCAACTCTACGGCTTATTTATCTATCACAACCCTCTAATATGACATAATAAACAATACTAATAACATAGAAACATGATATATACTCTAGAATGAATAAAATATGTCATTACATATGTGACTAGTGGTGGTGGTGGGTGGTGGTGACAGTGGCATGGGGCCACCACCACTAGTCACACTACTAGTCATACTGAAACACCACTAGTCACACTGAAACAACGTAATTTAAAAATAAGAAATATTTACACTTTAATTTATAAATAAAAAATATATTGGCAGAGGTTTAGGTGGGGGAAGATACAGGGTGGTGTATGTTGTCAGTGGCCCTATATACCTCCAACAACACTGGAAAAGTTGGTTTCATGTCATCCTTTTTCTATTGCTTAATTTCGCTACACTGTTAATGCTACACTTTATCGCTGGGTGGCGCTATAGCCTTTATCGACTCCTGCCGTTTTAGTATCGTCTACCATAGAATAAAGTTGGGTACATCCGATGAAATCCAAGGCGATGAATGAAAACAGAGACAATATTTTGAGCAAAAATCATTGAAAACCAAAATTGACGAAAACAGAGGCAAAAAACCGAAGGTTCCACTGTATTAATGTAATATACAACATTTAATGTGCCTCAGAGGATTATTATTGTGAATTATTACAATTATTTAAATATGGCGTCCTCAAGACTAATAAAACACTCTTAGTGATTTAAATGTGTACCTGCATGCCAACACAGTGTGTAAGTTTTTTAGGTACAAGAATAATTATCAGAGCAAGTATATAAAACATGAAATAACTTTAAAACACTTAAAATTTTTGGGAAATTTTTAGACATAATGGAGAGACGCAGTGCTCATGGAGCTCATGGAGAATGAAACATACCAGGGGGGGCGAGTGACCGTATTAGAAAGTCAGGTGGGGGAGCCGTATAGCGAGTTTTGGTCATAATTTGAAATGTCCATTATAGCTTAACGCCGTAAGGCAAACGCCATAAAACAGGGCCCTACTGTGCAGCAAATTACTTACTAAGTGCCTTTTTTGCAATTTTTTTAACATTATTCGGGTTGGTAGACACTAGACAATCCCTATTAGTACGTTATATTGAAGGTTTACTATATTGTACAGAAAACCAGAGGATAAACCAAGACATAATCTGCCTTAGGATTGACACATGAAAATGTTTACTTATAGGCACTGGTAGACATAAACGATAAATACGTACAAAGGCTGATGAAATTTTCCTAGATATAATAAAAGAACTACCACTAGATATCTTTCTCAGTTTTTCCATATGTAATCATCTCCAACTATAACTTTATGAACTTACAAACCACTCAGTGGATTAACTTGCAGAAAAGACTAGCTTGAACAAAGACAGAGATATAAAAATGGGGAGGGCATACTAATACCAGATAAAATGAAACCAAAGTGAGCTACTTACAGAGGCTAAGACATCCCGTGGTTCCCCAGGCTGTCCATAAAGACTTGGAGAACTTCTAGACTGGGAGTGAGACCTGACCCAAAGGGCCCCCCACTGAGGTTCTGTGGGAAGTCAAAGGGGTGGAAATCACTCGGGAAAGACTCAGGAACTGGGGTGGGATTCCTTGAGCTCTCTTTGTCTACACCTTTGGATGCTTGATTCAGATATTAAAAAAAAATCTAGTTAGTTATATTACTGTAAGCATAAATTACAGGAGGAGGACTGGGAGTTGGGGATTTAAATTTCTGTACTTTTAAAGTTTAGAAAACAGACATTAGAAATAATTTAAAAAATTTTAATATGAAGAATATGAGACAGACTTTTCATGTCAGATACAGTATGATTCAAAAATAATAACTTAAACAAAAATGCTGTAAATTCTCAAAACATCCCAACTAGCAATGTACTACGGGTTTTTAAAGACGGAGCTTTTATGGAGAGGTTTAACGGTGCATCGTCAGCAGAAATTGGGGTCCCAGATCCGCATGGCTCAATAGATACACTAGCACTTTCCCACGCCAGGCTGCACTGTTTTGGGGCACCATTCGACAAGCGAGAATTTCCAGAGCCAACCGTCAAAAAGGAGACCTTAGGCCCGACTTGTCCCGGAGGGCCTCCCATGAGACTGGGAACTCCCCTTTCCCGGGCCCGGGGAGATGGGAATAATTTCTAATTCCCTTTTTTCGGATGGCCTTGGAGATGGACACACCATTACTTGCTAGTTTTCGGAACCCGCCGCACACAAATGTTTGCGTGCCACGGACGGTGGAGGGGCAAAGGAGTGTACATTCCCGGCCCCAACAGCGCAGGCAGACAGGAAGGCAGGAAGGTGACAGGTGTGGAAAAAGAGTAAAACAACAAAATAATACAAAAAATCAATAAAACAACAACAGCATGCCATTCCAAATTCAATTCAGGTTTTAAGATTATCAAAGGGAAAACCCAAATATTGGAATCTCTACCTACATAGCAATATTTGAAAAAGGATGTAAACAGCATGCAAAAAAAACATTCTATACAGAAAACTACAATTGATAATTTTAAAATATATAAAACAAAAATAAAGTAAATGTGAAATTCAAATACTGTAGGTGTATTATTTTACTAGTGTTCTGTAACTGTAAATATTTATATACTGTAGGGTCTATTTTTTGACCTTTAACAGTTGCCTTCTGCAAAAGGGAAGGTGATAAGCCTTATAAAAACATAAACTCTAAGGGGTAGTAAGAAAACCCAAAATCTCTATAACAATAATAAAAAAAATCAGATAAGCCAAAAATTACAAAAAAAAAAAAATAGATAATAACATCAGTAGATAAGAAGACCATCATCAAGCTCTACTGCAACTGTGATGGGTGATAAATGTTATTTCCCAGCCTATGGACCAAATCATTATATGTAACTGAATGCTCAAACCCTACATTCTGCTTTACGTAGAGCAAAACCATGATATAGTATTACAATTAAAATAAAGTATAAATGTTTAATGATTAGCAAAATTTATTTTAAATAGTACAGTATTAATTACTGCATCCTTTATGCAATAAAATAAACAACTTATAGCATGACTGCTATGGTAATATTTAATTTAAATTAATATCCAATTTAAAGACAAACCAGCCAATCTTATTCCAAGACCCATCAACAACCATTGTAGGGAGTACAGAAGACACTCAAATTCGTGCAGCAATAACTCTAAATAAATTTTGAAAATAATAAATAAGAAAAAACCCATTTTTGATGAAACGGGATATTTCCTCTCCTTGCCTGGCCCCCATTTAAGGGGCCCATTTTTTAAAAAAAAAAGCCCTGTTGAACTGTATGATGGTGTGGCGGGAAAGAAAGCCTTCAATAGTGTGTTCATGTTGTTGTGGCTGGTTCTCTGGTTTAACTTTTCAGGTTCGCAAGGCTCTCTCCCAAACTCTTTCCCAGGGTCGAAAATTTCAGAAAAAATAAATTATTTTTCTTATAAAAATGATAGAGGATCTTTTTCCGATCATAACCCCACAAAATTTATAAAATTTGATCGAAAACTAATGGACTTATGCTTTTGGTTAGCGGTTTTTGATGACATTTACGCATGGGCGATTTACCCACTTTCTATTTTTAAAATTCCAATGTTTCAGTCTACAAAAATTTATAGCTATTTCGTTTAGAACTCTATTTCTTCATCGATTGAGTACAAGAAACTGCCTATTTAAAAATTTCAACTACCCAAAATATTTTGGTAAAAAATGGAATATAATTTCACAATTTAAACCAATCCCAATTTCAAACAGGGCCCAGAATAAAAAGGGAGACATTTTCTGGCACTAAAATAACATCTTTTTGTTCATTAGTCACGTCTCCGGGCCCCCTCTTACATTATTTTTGGTTTTCATTTTAATTTTTTCTCCCCTTTTCTGAGAAAACCCAAATTTTTACAAAATGGAAAATAATATGGAATTGTAAGAATATTAGATTTCACCAGTTGATGTGTTTTGGGGGTGGTGATTTGTTTACTTTGAACATCGGCCAAAATCGAACATTCTCGCTAACTTTGTGCTCAGTTTCAAGGTACTCCACTGAAACCAGTCAAAATTTTTTCCTATTATATATCCACCAAAAAATGAGACCAAGAAAACGAGAATACAAGCATAAATACCAACAAAAATGGACTGAAGCACTTAAACCAAAAGAAAAGTCAAGAGTTTTCATTATAATGGGTAGTTTTTTTATATCCACACTGACCCAAGACCCATTTCAATCTAGGCAACAGCCTGTTTTTGCTTGATTTGAGGGTTTGAATTTAGGCATACTAGTACGACAAAAACCCGGGCGCAAGCCGTACTAATACAGCCGAAACCCTGAAAGGGAAAAAGGGCCCTTAAGGGGCCATAAAGCAGAGCCCAGGGGTAAAAGGGCACTTCTACCAACTCTGCTGGAAATTTCCCCCAAAGGGTGGAATATTTCGAGAGTGAAAATAAGTTTTGAAAGTGTTTAATGTTGATGAAACAGGGGGTATTTTGGAGTCTTGTTTGAACCCATCATCAAGAAGAGAAATGTTTTTATTTAACATAAATTTCATCTTAGTTTTGTGAGGAAACAGGGGATTTGGCACCTATGTTATTCATGAAGAATTATTTTATTCCCCCACAAAAAATTTTTCATAAGAACCTTTTATTCAGGTTCTTCAATCTTTATAACTTGCAGGATGCAGATTCAAATGTGTAGGCAATGTTTTTTCCCCCAAATTTTAAATTTAACGAAGGGATCCACCAGTTGGGAAACTCCAGCTATCCATTTCAGTCCCAATTTTCCCCAGAAACCATCCAGCCCAACCCTTCAAAGCATTTAAACCCCAGTCTAGTAGAGCCACAGTAAACCCCCTCCATTTAAGTTATGACAAAGAGCCAGCATTAGAAATTAAAATAAGAAAAAATAATTTCATTAACTTTTACCAAGTTTTCTGTTTGACTGTTTTATATATCAGAAATGACAAGAAATTTATGTAACTATTTTAGAACCTAAAAGATATTGTTTGACTTCATTTTGTATCCTAGTTAAATTTTTCATAATAAAAAACCCAAATTTTTATGTGCTCATACCATTTGTAAATCCCGACACTTTTCTTGGGTCAACAACAATGTAAGGATCAAAAATGGGAAAATTATTTTTTCCCTTTATTATTCCATTGATAAGTCATGATTTTGTGGCACCAATGTCAGAACTAACCCGTGCAAATTAAAGGCCTACCACACAGATTTTGGGGAAAATACTCATAGGTAATGATCAGGGTCACACAAATCATAATTACATCTGTATTACTACTACCCCAAAAATGTGACTGAACAATCCCCAAATAAAAATGGGTTTACCTCAGTATTTCTACATGGGTAAGAAAATAAGAAAATATTCACCATCATTCATTCAATAATTGTCTGCCAGAAGTGAATGGACACTACAATTCAAATGGAGAGAATTTATAATTGACATTATGGTTGAAGCAGACACAATTGCAGAGCAAACCATTACAGAGAAAATGGGTTGCCTATATAACAGGCTTTTTCAAGTCAATACAAATGACACAGGCTATTTATACCAGCATGAGGTCAGCTGAACAGTGAGTAGTCGGGGAGGGGGAGGATGGATCCCCGCATGGCTGTGGAGAGGCAGGAAGATTCACATGCCCATGATGTGAATCCCATCTCCAACTACTCCCCTTATCCCTAACCTGACCCTAATATAAATATTCTTGCTCTTATTTTGTAGCAATCTGAAAGCCCCCCTGTGTTGACAGTTATCTCAAAAGTTTTGCTCACATGTGTTTTATTAAACAAAGGCAAAGACCCTTAAAACTGAAACATCCCCTCCACCCTTCAGAGTGCAAGCATTGTTCTTGCCCCCAGACTGTCTGGCTAACTGATTTCCTAAATCCTTTCATAAATGTTACCCCTCTCCAACAGAAAAGTCCAACCCCCCAAAACCACTCTTCTCCATATATCCATCTAACATGCCTCCTTCACCCCCTATCTTCAACCCTTCCTGGAATGTTTCTATCCCCCTTCCATCACACTCTTCCGCTTCCCAATTTCACCCTCATAGCACAAACTGAGCACACTTTCCATTTTAAAGGTCCCCCATTTTCCTCAACATCTTCATCACACAGTTGGTTTGGCCTCCCACTAACTTCCAACTCTTTGATTCATTCACTTTCACTTCCCTTACCCACTGATATCATTCTGTACACAAATTTTCTACTTTCCCAGTTTATCACAAAATAATTATCTGACATATCAGTCACTTCACAGACATGCACTTCCAAAGTTTATCCCCCAGTCTTTAATCTAAATATACGGGCACATAATATACCAAACTGTTATCACTGCACACCATTATACCTTCAAAAAACTACTTACTCGCCCTCTTTTTTAAACAACTTTTTTATTAACCTCTTAAAATTTCCCCTTTGAGGAGCAATCCATCAATTCTTCATATTCCAAACACCTACTATGCCCTCTACAACAGTCCCCAAAAAAAAAAATTCTTTACCTGGCTAAAGACCCCTTTAAAACTTTCACTTTGCACTTCTTGAAATCCCTTTATCATCTACACCCATCTCTGTTTTTTCTGTCTGTCCCCCACCAAGGAAGGGTGCCCCAAAAAAGAAAAAAAACACTTTCACCAAAATTCGTTTTCGTGGCCCGCCAGAGGGGGGCACAGATACCAGGGATGTCACCCAAACAGCAAATATCCCAAACCCCTCCTTTAAGTGCAGACATTATACTCCTACATCCAGTTCAAAACCCCCTTAACAGATTTCTGAACTTTTAAAATATTACCCTTTCACCTCCAACAGCTTGTAAGTCCCTAAACCATCTGCCCTCCTCCTATCTAGCACACTCACACATGCCTGTGTTGCCCAAGCCCCTTACACAAAAACCTTCTTTACCCCTCCTCCATCTATTCCTAGGATGACCCTACCCTGCCTTCCCCTCACTACAATTAACACACCCCAAGTCATCCCATTTTGCTCCATCCTCATTAAATGCCCAAAACTACTCAATAACCTCCTCCTCTGAATAATACTTTAAGTAATTCTGCACCTCCCAATTTCCCCCACTATGAATCCGCATAATACCGTCACACATGAGCTCAAAAATCTTCATTGTCTCCAGGCTCCTTCTTGCTTTTTTGCATTCACAACTCATGCTTCACACCCGTATAACAGGTGGTGCCACTATACCATACATTCCCTTCTTTGCTTCCACAGATAACGTTCTTGTTCCATGGATACCTCAATGCCCCCCCCCTTTTCCCCTTCAACAATTCTGTTTTAACCCATCCTTCATATACCCATCTGCCATCACATCCACTCCCAAATATCTGAACACTTCACTTTTCCCTACTCCCTCCCTCCAATCTGATATCCAGTTTTTTCCCAACTAACTTTGATACCTCATCACAAATATATTATTTTAAATATTCCACACATACTGATTACTCCTATCCCTTTCACACAATAATACCTGTGTTCCTTTACTTTATTATATACACTTCACATCTTGTCATCTGTACACCTGGCTAGATGTACAAGAGTTGGTCCAAGACTATTAAACAACCCATGCATTTTCCTACATCAGCAAGAATAATAAAGAGAGAATAAATAAATTCAAAATTACATTGTACATTCATGTAAATGTGATAAAAATTAAATTCATCTATATAAAAAAGCATAACAAGATCCAAATGGGGCAAGATGAAGCAGAATAATATGAAGTTGCAACATTTGATAGCCTATATAAAAAATTTTATAATGTATACATTTAATAAATGTAGTACAGTATACTTCAAAAAAATATAACCTTCACAAATGGCAATACTGATTTTTTAAATAATGTTAAGGGTTAACTTAGTTTGCTAAAAACTTTATATTTACTTTTTTTTTACTTTGTAAAAAGATAATGCTGCTCAAAAATTTAAAAGCAATTATAAAAGTTAATAAGTAGTATCTTTTAAACTTATATTAATGACTCATTTTATAAATAGAACTCAAAACATAAAGTCATGAAGTTAACCTACTTCAAGGACTACAATTTTTTATCTTAAAGAATATGCAATTAACTGACCATTCTAGGACAAAAGATAATCATTGAAATATATGTGCAGAATAATTAATAGAGTGTATATCTAACAAATATCAAATCTATACTATTTCTAAATTATAAAACTAAATATTACCCCTGTTAATACTCTATCTATAGATACATATATAAATTCTTCAGTGACACAACACAGTATATTGCAAATCTGTGCAACGGTGTAAACTTCAAAAAGTGCATGTGCTAAGTTTGGCAGTATGAACTATGTATATGTTGAGTGATAATTAGACAAATAGGGACCAGACAGGATATATATTTACACATACACAATTCCATGTTTATCTGTATTATCTAATTTTCTCTCTTTTTATAACTGATTGCTTCCTCCTCTAACTATAATGGCAATTCTTTGTCAGTATTTCCCAACTATGAACAGCATTAAAAATTTTCTGGTATATACCTGAGAACTAAAAACCCAAACAATAACATCTATGACCTAGCTGGTGCAACACCTAAAAATAAATCAACCAATTTGTCACTGGCCCAGCAGTTCCAGTCTCAAAAATTAAACCTATCGATCTCCTACAACACAGGAATAAACACATATACAAATGCAAACCCATATCCTTTTCAAATTCCCAAATCTTCCACTGTCTTGGAATACTACCGTTTAAATCTAGCAGCACATTTGCTATACAATACACAGTACTAGGAATTTTGTTGCATTTCCTCAATCTCCACCATGTTTTCCCAATGACTTGTTTCCTGATTATGTTCTGATATTTAATATTTCTTATTGGTGACTTCATCCTATTTAAATTCTGCTCTTTCCACATTCATTTATTTCAAAAAAGAATTCAATCTAAAGAATCAATCTTATCATACAATGTACAGTATTATTTTAGTAAGAAAAGAGATTTACATCTAAAAAACACTCACAGAGCATCAGCATTGATTCAGAATTGTAAAGACATGATACACTAACAGAGTCATACAGGAAAGAGAAAAGAGTTGGACTATATTTTCCTAAACTGTAAGAAAGCTCTTGGTGTCATATAGAAAGTTATTTAGCAAACCAGTGAAGTAAGCTGATATAACAGGAATAGTATTAGCATCGATGAGGGCATACATGAACTATACAAGAGAGTTATAACACGGGGGAAATTATCAGGATGGTTGAGTTACTAGTAAGTCCAAGTAGACTTTAGTCTTCTGTATCATATTTTTCCTAGTGTATATTAATGACCTAACAAAGGAATATACTGATACATATTCTTGTTGAGGAAGATTTCAAAATAATGAAGAGAATACATATTTAAAAGACAGAAGGAGGTCACAGAACACTTTGACAGACTTCAAGAATGGTTGAATAAATAGCAATCAGAAATCAGCCCCAGCAAAAAAACAAGTTATAAATCTGGGAGAGAGGAAGAAATACAAGCGATCAACAATAAAGTACAATTTAGAGGGTTAAACGTTCATGTAAAAAAAGACCTAGAAATATCCATTACTCCAAACCTTTTCCCCTGAAGAACACAAATTAAATAGTATCGGTAGCAGAGGCTAAGCTCTCAAATGTAAGAGTGGCATTCAGTAACCTAGACAACTATTAGCTCAAAAAAATTTACTTAATATGTGTCTCATTCTTGAGTATACAGCACCTACTGAAAACTAACACAGTAAAACAAAGTGAAACCTCAGGAAACTCTAGGAGTGTACTCAAAGCTGATACCTGGGCTGAGGTAATGAGCAATGAAAATGTAGAGGAGATATGGTACTGACATAATACCTTATGGCACTGATAAGGTAGACAAGTATAGAATTTTGCTAGGAATAAATAGAATGGCTAAAAATCTTCTTTCTTTCTTTCAACAAACCAGCCGTATCCCATCGAGGGAGGTGGTCCAAAAAGAAAAACAAAAGTTTCTCTTTTTAACTTTAGCAATGTATACAGGAGAAGGGGTTACAGCCCCTTGCTCCCGGCATTTTAGTTGCCTCTTACGACACGCATGGCTTACGGAGAAAGAATTCTGTTCCACTTCCCCATGGAGAATGGTTAAAAATATTACACAAATTTAATAATGACATTGAAAATTTACCTTATGGAAGTTTTCAAGAATAAATATGATAGAGCAATTTCATGTCACTCACTCTAAGGTTCTGAGGCAAGACCAAGAGTTAGAACTTATCTTCTGCAAACTACAATAGGTAATTTCAAATAGGTAAGCAATTATCCCCATACACAGCACATGTTAGGCTAAAATTGCAAGATGGAGCTGTAGTGCAAGGTCTGCATTTAAAAGAAACCTAGTATCCAAGAGAGATTAAGTGCAAAACGCAAAATGGCTCCGAGAGTTAAAAAAAAAAAATAAGAGCCATGAAAGCTAAAAACACAGTAATACACAGTAATCACATCTAAGACCAAAAATGAATATATGACAAGAGATAAGATTTTTTAGGGCCATCAACAGAGAAAACAAAGAGGCCACAGTTGTGTAAACTGTGGAAATAGCTGTGTCATAAGAATACTGCACTAGAAACCACAGAAACATCAAGAAAATATAGTACTGTACTACTTTAGTTTCAAGGTGGTTAGTACGTAGGAAGAACTGGGAGAAGAGGTGGTAAAGGTATTATAACGGTTGACTCAATACAGTCAAACTGCAGAATATTCATGGGCTGTGTAATCCACATGATTTGATTAAAATTTTTTACTTTAAGTCATTTACAGATTGCTTCAGTAATTTGTTTTTTTTTATATACAGTGGTCCCTCGGTTTTCGCGAAAATTCGTTCCAGAATGCTGCTCAAGTGCCATTACTGAGCAATTTACTTCTAAGAAATAATGTCACATAGGTTAGTCTATTTCAGACCCCCAAAAATACACTTGCAACAGCACTTACGAAAATACACTTACATGAATGTTCGAGTTTAGAGATGCACGAAACCGAGGACCACTGTACAGTGGACCCCAGTATCGTAAGGGTCGTATATTGTAAAACTCGTGTTACGTAGTCTTTTCGATTTTGTGTATTGTAAATGGACTCGTGTATCGTAACGATTAGACCTGTCCGCCTGCTCGCGCCTGCCCTGCGCCTGCGTAGGACGCCCGCCAGTGAAGCGTTCTTTACCAATGAGAGAACATTACCCAGCGCTCTTTCAAACATTCACAATACATTTGGTGTCTTTTTGGTGGTTTAGTGATTGTCACTGTGAAATAAGTCACCATGGGTCCAAGAAGCTTCCTAGTGGCACCCTGTGGTAAGAAAGTGAGGAACACCATCGAACTGTAGAAAGAGATTATAGAAAAATATGAGAGTGGCGTACGTCTGAGTGAGCTTGTCAGGATGTACAAGAAACCCCATCTACTATCAGCTCTATCCTGGCAAAGAGAAATGAGATCAAGGAAGCTAATGTTGCAAAAGAGGTTGATATGTTAACGATAAATAGATCAAAAACAGTGGATGAGGTTGATAAGTTGTTGATGGTGTGGATCAATGAAAAACAGATAGCAGGTGATAGTATTTCCACGGCGATAATTTGTGAAAAGGCAAGGAAGTTGCACGCTCCAACCCCAGGCTGTTCCCCAATGCCACAATATCTTCCACAACTATAACAGGGTCATCAGGGTCAGGGTCAGCCTCAAATCCTTCAAAATCCCTCTTTTCAACACAATCTGGCCACAGTGGTCTCCAAGCAGAGTTCAAAGTCCTGGAAGTCACTCCCTCCCAAGCTTTACCTATAAGGCCTATGCAATGCACGATATTGAAGTGTTCTTTCCAGAACTCTCTTAGGGTCAATGCAGTGTCTGAGGTCACATCAAAGCACTTCTGAAACACTGCTTTGGTGTACAGTTTCTTGAAGTTTGCAATGACCTGCTGGTCCATGGGCTGGATGAGAGGAGTGGTGTTAGGAGGCAAGAACTTCACTCTGATGAAATTGAAGTTGTCAGGCAATAACTCTTGCAAGTTGTGAGGATGAGCAGAAGCATTGTCCAGTACCAGGAGGCACTTGAGTCCCAATTTCTTTTCCAGGAGGTATTTCTTCACACTAGGGCCAAACACTCCAGTCAACTATTCCTTGAAAATCTTCGTAGTGACCCATGCCTTGGTGTTAGTCTTCCAATGCACACACAATTTATTCTTGTCAACACTGTGTTTCTTGAAAGGTCTGGGATTTTCTGAGTGATACACCAGTAAAGGCTTCACTTTAAAATCACCACTGGCATTGGCACACATCATAAGAAATAGCCTGTCTTTCATAGGCTTGTGTCCTGGCTGTGCCTTTTCCTCCTGAGTAATGAAGGTCATGTTGGGCATTTTCTTCTAAAACAGGCCTGTTTCATCACAATTAAACACTTGTTGGTATTCAAATTTTTCAGTGTCTATGAACCCCTGGAATTCCTGCACAAATTTTTCAGCTGCACGTTTGTCTGAGCTGGCTGCCTCACCATGCCTCACAACACTGTGTATGCCACTACGTTTCTTAAACCTCTCAAACCAGCCTTTGCTGGCTTTAAAATCACTCGCCTCACCACTGGTTGCAGGCATTGTTTTGACAAGATCTGCGTGCAACTTCCTTGCCTTTTCACAAATTATCGCCGTGGAAATACTATCACCTGCTATCTGTTTTTCATTGATCCACACCATCAACAACTTATCAACCTCATCCACTGTTTTTGATCTATTTATCGTTAACATATCAACCTCTTTTGCAACATTAGCTTCCTTGATCTCATTTCTCTTTGCCAGGATAGAGCTGATAGTAGATGGGGTTTTCTTGTACATCCTGACAAGCTCACTCAGACGTACGCCACTCTCATATTTTTCTATAATCTCTTTCTACAGTTCGATGGTGTTCCTCACTTTCTTTACCACAGGGGTGCCACTAGGAAGCTTCTTTGGACCCATGGTGACTTATTTCACAGTGACAATCACTAAACCACCAAAAAAGACACCAAATGTATTGTGAATGTTTGAAAGAGCGCGCTGGGTAATGTTCTCTCATTGGTAAAGAACGCTTCACTGGCGGGCGTCCTACGCAGGCGCAGGGCAGGCGCGGAGCAGGCGGACAGGTCTAATACGTTACGATACACGAGTCCATTTACAATACACAAAATCGAAAAAAGCTTACGTAACACGAGTTTTACAATATACGAGCCTTACGATACTCGGGGGTCCACTGTACAGTGGTCCCTCGGTTTTCGTGCATCTCTAAACTCGAACATTCATGTAAGTGTATTTTCGTAAGTGCTGTTGCAAGTGTATTTTTGGGGGTCTGAAATAGACTAACCTATGTGACATTATTTCTTAAGGAAGTAAATTCGTTCAGTAATGGCACTTGAGCAGCATTCTGGAACGAATTTTCGGCGAAAACCGAGGGACCACTGTATATAAAAAAAAACAAATTACTGAAGCAATCTGTAAATGACTTAAAGTAAAAAATTTTAATCAAATCATGTGGATTACACAGCCCATGAATATTCTGCAGTTTGACTGTATTGAGTCAACCGTTATAATACCTTTACCACCTCTTCTCCCAGTTCTTCCTACGTACTAACCACCTTGAAACTAAAGTAGTACAGTACTATATTTTCTTGATGTTTCTGTGGTTTCTAGTGCAGTATTCTTATGACACAGCTATTTCCACAGTTTACACAACTGTGGCCTCTTTGTTTTCTCTGTTGATGGCCCTAAAAAATCTTATCTCTTGTCATATATTCATTTTTGGTCTTAGATGTGATTACTGTGTATTACTGTGTTTTTAGCTTTCATGGCTCTTATTTTTTTTTTTTAACTCTCGGAGCCATTTTGCGTTTTGCACTTAATCTCTCTTGGATACTAGGTTTCTTTTAAATGCAGACCTTGCACTACAGCTCCATCTTGCAATTTTAGCCTAACATGTGCTGTGTATGTGGATAATTGCTTACCTATTTGTAATTACCTATTGTAGTTTGCAGAAGATAAGTTCTAACTCTTGGTCTTGCCTCAGAACCTTAGAGTGAGTGACATGAAATTGCTCTATCATATTTATTCTTGAAAACTTCCATAAGGTAAATTTTCAATGTCATTATTAAATTTGTGTAATATTTTTAACCATTCTCCATGGGGAAGTGGAACAGAATTCTTTCTCCGTAAGCCATGCGTGTCGTAAGAGGCAACTAAAATGCCGGGAGCAAGGGGCTAGTAACCCCTTCTCCTGTATACATTGCTAAAGTTAAAAAGAGAAACTTTTGTTTTTCTTTTTGGACCACCCTGCCTCGATGGGATACGGCTGGTTTGTTGAAAGAAAGAAAGAAGATTTTTAGCCATTCTATTTATTCCTAGCAAAAATTCTATACTTGTCTACCTTATCAGTGCCATAAGGTATTATGTCAGTACCATATCTCCTCTACATTTTCATTGCTCATTACCCTCAGCCCAGGTATCAGCTTTGAGTACACTCCGTTAGAGTTTCCTGAGGTTTCACTTTGTTTTACTGTGTTAGTTTTCAGTAGGTGCTGTATACTCAAGAATGAGACACATATTAAGTAAATTTTTTTTTGAGCTAATAGTTGTCTAGGTTACTGAATGCCACTCTTACATTTGAGAGCTTAGCCTCTGCTACCGATACTATTTAATTTGTGTTCTTCAGGGAACAGGTTTGGAGTAATGGATATTTCTAGGTCTTTTTTTTACATGAACGTTTTAACCCTCTAAATTGTACTTTATTGTTGATCGCTTGTATTTCTTCCTCTCTCCCAGATTTATAACTTGTTTTTTTGCTGGGGCTGATTTCTGATTGCTATTTATTCAACCATTCTTGAAGTCTGTCAAAGTGTTCTGTGACCTCCTTCTGTCTTTTAAATATGTATTCTCTTCATTATTTTGAAATCTTCCTCAACAAGAATATGTATCAGTATATTCCTTTTGTTAGGTCATTAATATACACTAGGAAAAATATGATACAGAAGACTAAAGTCTACTTGGACTTACTAGTAACTCAACCATCCTGATAATTTCCCCCGTGTTATAACTCTCTTGTATAGTTCATGTATGCCCTCATCGATGCTAATACTATTCCTGTTATATCAGCTTACTTCACTGGTTTGCTAAATAACTTTCTATATGACACCAAGAGCTTTCTTACAGTTTAGGAAAATATAGTCCAACTCTTTTTCTCTTTCCTGTATGACCTCTGTTAGTGTATCATGTCTTTACAATTCTGAATCAATGCTGATGCTCTGTGAGTGTTTTTTAGATGTAAATCTCTTTTCTTACTAAAATAATACTGTACATTGTATGATAAGATTGATTCTTTAGATTGAATTCTTTGTGAAATAAATGAATGTGGAAAGAGCAGAATTTAAATAGGATGAAGTCACCAATAAGAAATATTGCAAAAATATCAGAACATAATCAGGAAACAAGTCATTGAGAAAACATGGTGGAGATTGAGGAAATGCAACAAAATTCCTAGTACTGTGTATTGTATAGCAAATGTGCTGCTAGAGTTAGCAGGTAGTATTCCAAGACAGTGGAAGAGTTGGAATGTGAAAAGGATATGGGTTTGCATTTGTATATGTGTTTTATTCCTGTGTTGTAGGATTTGATCGATAGGTTTAATTCTCTGAGACTGGAACTGCTAGGCCAGTGACAAAATTGGTTGATTTACTTCTTAGGTGTTGCACCAGCTAGGTCATAGATGTTATTGATTGGTTTAGTTCTCAGGTATATACCAGTAAACTTTTAATGCTGTTCATAGTTAGGAAATACTGACAAGAATTGCCATTATAGTTAGAGGAGGAAGCAATCAGTTATAAAGAGAGAGAGATTAGATGTATACAGATAAACATGGAATTGTGTATGTGTAAATATATATCCTGTCTGGTCCCTATTTGTCTAATTATCACTCAACATATACATAGTTCATACTGCCAAACTTAGCACATGCACTTTTTTGAAGTTTACACCAAGTTGCACAGATTTGCAAATATACTGTGTTGTGTCACTGAAGAATTTATGTATATGTATCTATAGATAGAGTATTAACAGGGGTAATATTTAGTTTTATAATTTAGAAATAAAGTATAGTATTTGATATTTGTTAGATATACACTCTATTAATTATGTATTCTGCACATATATTTCAATGATTATACTTTTGCTCCTAGAATGAGTCAGTTAATTGCATATTCTTTAAGATAAAAAATTGTAGTCCTACATGAAGTAGGTTAACTTCATGACTTTATGTTTTGAGTTCTATTTATGCAAAATGAGTCATTAATATAAGTTTAAAAGATGCTACTACTTATTAACTTTTATAATTGCTATTAATTTTGAGCAGCATTATCTTTTTACAAAGTAAGAAAAAGTAAATATGAAAGTTTTTTAGCAAACTAAGTTAATCATAACATTATTTATAAATCAGTATTGCCATTTGTGAAGGTTATATGTTTTTGAAGTATACTGTACTACATTTATTAAATGTATACATTATAAAATATTTTATATAGGCTATATCAAATGTTTGCAACTTCATATTATTCTGCTTCATCTTGCCCCATTTGGATCTTGTTATGCTCTTTTATATAGATGAATTTAACTTTTATCACATTTACATGAATGTACAATGTAATTTTGAATTTATTTATTCTCTCTTTATTATTCTTGCTGATGTAGGAAAATGCATAGGGTTGTTTAATAGTCTATGGACCAACTCTTGTACATCCTAGCCAGGTGTACAGATGACAAGATGTGAAGTGTATATAATAAAGTAAAGGAACACAGGTATTTATTGTGTGAAATGGAGCTAGGGAGTAATCAGTATGTGTGGAATATTTAAAATAGATATATTTGGTGATGAGGGGTATCAAAAGAGTTAGGTTAGGAAAAACTGGATATCAGATTGGAGGGAGGGAGTATGGAAGAAGTGAATGTGTTCAGATATTTGGGAGTGGATGTGATGGCAGATGGGTATATGAAGGATGGGTTAAATTACAGAATTGTTGAAGGGGAAAAGGTGGGTGGTGCATTGAGGTATCCATGGAGACAAAGAACGTTATCTGTGGAAGCAAAGAAGGGAATGTATGAGAGTATAGTGGCACCAACACTGTTATACGGGTGTGAAGCATGAGTTGTGAATGCTAAAGCAAGAAGGAGCCTGGAGACAATGAAGATGTTGAGTCTAAGGGCAGTGTGTGACGTGAATATTATGCAGAAAATTCATAGTGTGGAAATTAGGAGGTGCAGAATTACTTAAAAGTATTATTCAGAGGGCTGAGGAGGGGTTATTGAGGTAGTTTGGTCATTTAATGAGGATGGAGCAAAATAGGATGACTTGGAGTGTGTATAAATATGTAGTGAGGGGGAAGGCAGGGTAGGGGTCATCCTAGGAATAGATGGAGGGAGGGGGGTAAAGAAGGTTTTGTGTGTAAGGGGCTTGGACATACTACAGGCATGTGTGAGTGTGCTAGATAGGAGTGAGTGGCAACGAATGGTTTTAGGGACTTTACAAGCTGTTGGAGTGTGAACAGGGGTAATATTTTAAAAAAGGGATTCAGGGAAATCTGTTAGCCAGACTTGTGAACTGGATGTAGGAAGTATAATGTCTGCACTCTAAAGGAGGGGTTTGGGATATTTGCTGTTTGGAGTGACATCCAGACTGTCGTATCTGTGCACCTCTGGCAGGAGGCACACAGATACGAATTATGGTGAAAGTGTTTCTTTCTTTTTTTGGGTCACCCTTCCTTGGTGGGAGACAGACAGAAAAAAAAATGTATAGAGATGGGTGTAGATGATAAAGAGGGATTTCAAGAAGTGCAAAGTGAAAGTTTAAGGAGTCTTGAGCCAGGTAAAAGAATTTTTTTTTTAGGAGACTGTTGTAGAGGGCATAGTAGGTAAGTTTGGAATATGAAGAGTAGATGACCATTGGGGCCCCCTCCCTCAAAGGGAATTATGTAAAGAGAGTTAGTAAGAAGTAATAGTTTAAGAAAAAGAGGACGAGTAAGTAGTTTTTAGAAGGTATAATGAATTGTGCAGTGATAACAGTTTGGTATATTATGTGCAGTATATTTAGATTAAAGACTGAGGGATAAACTTCTGGAAGTGCATGTCTGTAGAGAAGTGACTGATATGTCAGATAATTATTTTGTGATAGCTACAGTAAGAGTAAGAAAAATGTTGTGTACAAGGAGAATGATATCAGTGGGTAAGGGAAGTGAAAGTGAATGAATCAAAGAGTTGGAGAGTTAGTGGGAGGCCAAACCAACTGTGTAGGTAATGAGAAGATGGTTGAGGAAGTATGGTGGACATTTAAGAATGCAGTGCCAGTGTGCTCAGTTTGTGGCTATAGGAGGAATGGTGCAGTTGGGAAGCGGAAGAGTGTGATGGAAGGGGGGATAGGAAACATTCCAGGAAGGGTTGAAGATAGGGGGTGAAGGAGGCATGTTAGATGGATATATGGAGAAGAGTGGTTTTTGGGATTGGACTTGCTGTTGGAGTGTAAGCAGGGTAACATTTATGAAAGGATTTAGGAAATCAGTTAGCCAGACAGTCTGGAGGCAAGAACAATGCTTGCACTCTGAAGGGTGGGTGGGGATGTTACAGTTTTAAGGGTCATTTGCCTTTTGTTTTAAATAGACACAAATGTAGAGCAAAACTTTTTTGAGATAACTGTCAGCACAGGAGGCTTTTTCAGATTGCTACAAAATAATAAAGAGCAAGAATATTTATATTAGGATCAGGTTAGGTATGAGCAGGTGAGTAGTTGGGGAGATGGGGTATAAGGTCACATCATGGGTGGCAAGTGGTGGAATGCTGGCCCCCTGCAATACTCCACCACTTGTAACCCATGCAGTGATCACATTCCTCACCTCCCCCGACTACTCACCTGTTCACAGCTGACCTCATGCTGGTATAAATATGCTTGCTGTGTATCATTTTGTATTGACTTGAAAAAGCCTGTTATATAGGCAACCCATTTTCTCTGTAATAGTTTTGCTCTGCAATTGTGTCTGCTTCAACCATAATGTCAATTATACATTATCTCTCTCCATTTGAATTGTAGTGTCCATTCACTTCTGGCAGACAATTATTGAATGAATGATGGTGAATATGTTCTCTTATTTTCTTTACCCTGCATTGTAGGGAAATAGCTAGCGAGGTAAAACACATATTTAGTTGGACACACCACAAGTGTTCAGTCACATTTTGTTAGGGTAGTAGTAATACAGATGTAATTATGATTTGTGTGTGACCCTGATCATTACCTATGAGTATTTTTCCCCCAAAATCTGTATGTGGTAGGCTCTCTTAATTTGCACGGGTTAGGTTCCTGACATTGGTGTTACTTACAAAATCATGACTTATCATGTGAATAATGTAAGGAAAAATATAGTTACATTCTTGATACCTTACATTGGTTGTTGATCTAGAAAAGTGTCTTGGGGATTTACAAATGGTATGAGCACATAAAAAGTTGGTTTATTATGTAAATTTAACCTAGGATAACCAAATGAAGTCAAACAATATGGCTGTACAGGTTTCTAAAAATAAGTTACATAAAACAGTTTTTCTTACATTCATTTCTGATACTATAGACAGTCAAACAAGAAAACGTTTAGGTAAAAAGATTGCATGAAATTATTTTTCTTATTGTACCAGTTCCTTAAATGCTGGCTCTTGCCTGATGCACCTTAACTTTGATGTCAGTGGAGAGGGTTACTGTGGCTCTACTAGACTGAGGTTAATAGCTTTGAATGGTTGACTGAGATGGATTTCTGTGGAAGTTGGGACTGAAATGGATAGCTGGGTTTCACAGGCTAAGGTGGATCCACTGTTCGTATTAAAGATATCATATTTGGTGGCAAAAACATTGCCTACACATTTGAATCTGCATCCTGCAAGAATTATCAAGATTGAAGAGAACCTTGAATGAAAGGTTCTTTCTGGCCAGATACATTTTGACTGAGGGAATAAAATAATTCTTCATGAATAAGCATAGGCTAGCACTTAAAATCACCTGATCCATCATCACACCAAAGCAAGCTAAGATGATCCTTCACTGCCTTAAATCAAGGTGCAATTTTCTCTTGCTTGATGATGTAAGTTCTAGACAGAGACTTCGTCTAAAATATACCTGTTTCATCAACATTAAACACTTGCTCAGACTTGCTTTCACTCTCAGAAATAATTCCTTCCATCTGTGCAGGGAAATTTCCAGCAGTAGTATGGTAGAAGATGCACTTTCACCACTGAGCTCTGCTTTATGCAGCCCAATAAGCACTTTAACCCTTTCAGGGTTTCGGCTGTATTAGTACGGCTTACGCGCCAGGATTTTCGTCGTACTAGTATGCCTAAATTCTAGCGCCCTCAAATCAAGCAGAAACAGGCTGTTAGGCCTAGATGTGAGAGAATGGGTCTGTGCGGTCAGTGTGCGCAGTATAAAAAAAATTCTGCACCACACAGTGCATAATGAGGAAAAAAACTCTTGACTGTGTTTTTGGTTTAAAACAGCGGCTTTGCAGTCCATTTTCGTATGGTATTTATGCTTGTATTCTCGTTTTCTTGGTCTCATTTGATAGAATGGATGATATATTATAGAAATAGAGATAATTTTGACTGGTTTCACGATGACAAGTACCTTGAAACTGAGCACAAAGTAGCGAGAATGTTCGATTTTGGCCGATGTTCAAGAGTAAACAAATCACACCATGCATCCAATACACATCAACTGGTGAGTCTAATATTCTTGCACAAGTGCGCTGATATTATTTATACCATTTTTACAATGATGCAGTTGTATACATAACAGTAAATTGTGAGAATAAAAATTCAAAATGGAAAGCAAAAGTAATGTAAGAGGGGCCTGGAGACGTGACTAATGAACAGAGAAGATGTTATTTTAGTGCCAGAAAATGTCTCCCTTGTTTATTCTGGACCCTGTTTTGAAATTGGCATTGTTGAAATTTGTGTGAAATTGGCCAAATTGCCATTTTCTGACCACTATTTTGGGTAGTTGAAATTGGTAAATAGGCAGTTTCTTGTACTCAATCGATAGAAGAAATAGAGTTCTAGCGAAATAGCTATAATTTTAGTAGACTGAAACATTGGAATTTGCCGAAAATAGGGCTCAAAGTGGGCGAAATCGCCGATGCGTAAATGTCATCGATACCGCTAACTTCGCAAAAGCATAAGTCCATTAGTTTTCGATCAAATTTTATAATTTTGGTGGTGTTATGATCGGAAAAAGATCCTCTATCATTTCATAAGAAAAAATAATTTATTTTTTTTCTGAAAAATTTGCGACCCTGAGAACGAGTTTGGGAGAGAGCCTTGCGACCCTGAAAGAGTTAAACCAGAGAACCAGCCACAACAACATGAACACACTATTGAAGGCTTTCTGTCCTGCTCACACCATCATACAGTTCAACAGGGCTTTTTTTTCTTAAATATAGGGCCATTAAGTGGGGCTCTAGGCAAGGAGAGGAAATATCCAGTTCTGCATCAAAGTGGTTATTTCCCTGCTATTTATGGTATTTTAAACAAAATTTAAATTTAGAGTTATTGCTGCACGAATTATGAGTGTCTTCTGTACTCCCTACAATGGTTGTTGATGGGTCTTGGAATAAGATTGGCTGGTTTGTCTTTAAATTGGATATTAATTTAAATTAAATATTACCATAGCAGTCATGCTATAAGTTGTTTATTTTATTGCATAAAGGATGCAGTAATTAATACTGTACTATTTAAAATAAATTTTGCTAATCATTAAGACATTTATACTTTATTTTAATTGTAATACTATATCATAGTTTAATGCTCTACGTAAAGCAGAATGTAGGGTTTGAGCATTCAGTTACATATAATGATTTGGTCCATAGGCTAGGAAATAACATTTATCACCCATCACAGTTGCAGTAGAGCTTGATGATGGTCTTCTTATCTACTGATGTTATTATCTATTTTTTTTTTTTTTTGTAATTTTTAGTGTTCTGTATCTGATCTATTTCAATTTCAGTGATTATAGAGATCTTGTTTATCTTACTACCCCCTTAGAGTTTATGTTTTTATAAGGCTTATCACCTTGCCTTTGCAGAAGGCAACTGTTGAGGTCAAAAAATAGATCTACAGTATATAAATATTTACAGTTACAGAACACTAGTAAAATAATACACCTACAGTATTTGAATTTCACATTTACTTTAGTTTGTCTTCAATATATTTTGAAGGCTATCAATTGTAGTTTTCTGTATAGGAATGTATTTTTGCATGCTGTTTACATCCTTTTTCAAATATTGCTATGTAGGTAGAGATTCCAATACTTGGTTCCCTTTGATAATCTTAAAACCTGAATTGAACTTCGGAATGGCATGCTGTTGTTGTGTGTATTGAGTTTTATGTATTAGTTTGTTGTTTTACTCTCTTTTCCACACCTGTCACCTTCCTGCCTTCCTGTCTGCCTGCGCTGTTGTGTGCACGCCGGAATGTACACTCCATTGCGCATACACCCGTCCGTGGCACGCAAACATTTGTGTGCAGCGGGTTGCCGAGAAACTAGCAAGTAATGGGAGTGTGTCCATCTCCAAGGCCATCCGAAACAAGGAATTAGAAATTATTCCCATCTCGCCGGCCGGAAAGGGGAGTTCCCAGTCTCATGGGAGTGCGCCACCTCACCGGGACAAGTCGGAGCCTAAGGTCTCCATTTCGACGGTTGGCTCTGGAAATTCTCGCTTGTCGAATGGTGTCCCAAGCAGTGCAGCCTGGCGTGAGGAAAGTGCTAGTGTATCTATTGAGCCATGCGGATCTGGGACTCCAACTTCTGCTGACGATGCACCGTTAAACCTCTCCATGAAAGCTCCGTCTTTGAAACCTTGTGAGTACATTGCTAGTTGGGATGTTTTGAGAATTTACAGCATTTTTGTTTAAGTTATTATGTTGCAGTCATACTGTATCTGACATGTGAAAGTCTGTCTCATATTCTTCATATTGAAATTTTTAATTATTTCTAATGTCTGTTTTCTAAACATTAAGTACAGTAATTAATACTTACAACTCCCAGTCCTCCTCCTGTAATTTATGCTTACAGTAATATAACTAACTAGATATTTTTTTTAATATCTGAATCAAGCATCCAAAGGTGTAGACAAAAGAGAGCTCAAGGAATCCCACCCCAGTTCCCTGAGTCTTTCCCGAAGTGGAGTACCACCCTTCGACTTCCCACAGAACCTCAGTGGGGGCCTTGGCTCAGGTCTCACTCCTAGTCTAGAAGTTCTCCAGAGTCTTTATGGACAGCCTGGGGAACCACGGGATGTCTTAGCCTCTGTAAGTAGCTCACTTTTGTTGACATTTCATCTGGTATTAGTATGCCCATCCTCCATTTTTATATCATCTGTCTTTGTTCAAGCTAGTCTTTTCTGCAAGTTAATCCACTGAGTGGTTTGTAAGTTCATAAAGTTATAGTTGGAGATGATTACATATGGAAAAACTGAGAAAGATATCTAGTGGTAGGTCTTTTATTATATCTAGGAAAGTACATCAGCCTTTGTACGTATTTATCGTTTTATGTCTACCAGTGCCTATACGTAAACATTTTCATGTGTCAATCCTAAGGCAGATTATGTCTTGGTTTATCCTCTGGTTTTCTGTACAATATAGTAAACCTTCAATATAACGTACTAATAGGGGGATTGTCTGAGTGTCTACCAACTCAGAATAATGTTAAAAAAAAATTGCAAAAAAGGCACTTAGTAAGTAATTTGCTGCACAGTAGGGCCCTGTTTTATGGCGTTTTGCCTTACGGCGTTAAGCTATAATGGACATTTCAAATTATGACCAAAACTCGCTATACGGCTCCCCCCACCTGACTTTCTAATACGGTCACTGCGCCCCACCTGGTATGTTTACATTCTCCATGAGCTCCATGAGCACTGCGTCTCTCCATTATGTCTCGAAACTTTCCAAAATTTCAAGTGTTTTAAAGTTATTTCATGTTTTATATATACTTGCTCTGATAATTATTCTTGTACCTAAATAAACTTACACACTGTGTTGGCATGCAGGTACACATTTAAATCACTAAGAGTGTTTTATTAGTCTTGAGGACGCCATATTAATAATGATAATTGTAATAATTCACAATAATAATCACTCTGAGGCACATTAAATGTTGTATATTACATTAATACAGTGGAACTTCGGTTTTCGTTTGCCTCTGTTTTCGTCAATTTTGGTTTTCAATGATTTTTTCGCCAAAATATTGTCTCTGTTTTCATTCATCGCCTTGGATTTCATCGGATGTACCGAACGTGATTCTATGATATGAACGATACTAAAGCAGCAGGAGTCGATAAAGGCTATAGCGCCACCCAGCGATAAAGTGTAGCATTAACAGTGTAGCAAGTAAATTAAGCAATAGAAAAAGGATGACATGAAACCAACTTTTCCAGTGTTGTTGGAGGTATATAGGGCCACTGACAACATACACCACCCTGTATCTTCCACCACCCTAAACCTCTGCCAATATATTTCTTATTTATAAATTAAAGTGTAAATATTTCTTATTTTTAAATTACGTTGTTTCAGTGTGACTAGTGGTGTTTCAGTATGACTAGTAGTGTGACTAGTGGTGGTGGCCGATGCCACTGTCACCACCACCACCACCACCACTAGTCACATATGTAATGACATATTTTATTCATTCTAGAGTATATATCATGTTTCTATGTTATTAGTATTGTTTATTATGTCATATTAGATGAATTGTGATAGATAAATAAGCCGTAGAGTTGATATTAGCATCATATTGAAGCATTTTGTCCTGTCTCCAAACAATAAACTCTCCTTCCTCTCCCCTCCTTGCCATTTTCCATACGCCAACAAGAGTCTTCAATAAAGGTAAAAGTGATTTAATGTTCATTTATCCATTTCATTAGTGCTTTATATTTATTTCTCATTATTTTCTGCATGTAAAACTATAGTTGTTCTCTATAAAATGTATTTTTTGTTAATGCTTTTGGGTGTCTGAAACGGATTAATTGGATTTACATTATTTCTTATGGGAAATATTGCTTCGGTTTTCATCAAATTCGGTTTTCGTCAGACTCTGTGGAATGGATTAATGACAAAAACCGAGGTTCCACTGTATAAACATTTTCATTAATCCATCTATGATATTTTTTCAAAAATGTACAGTGGAACCCCGAGTTTCGGCCATAATTCGATCCAGGAGGCTGTTCAAGTGCTGTTACCGAACGAATTTGTTCCCATAAGGTATAAAGTAAATTAGATTAGTCCATTTCAGACCCCCAAAAATACACTTACAAAAGCACTTACAATTATACACTTACATAATTTTTTGAGTTGGGATGGCCGAAACTCAGTGTACCACTGTATATAATAAACATGCTACGTAACATATAAACATGATAAATACACTCCACAGTAGAATAAATTAACACAAATATGAGATGCTAGGTGTAGATGAACGTGTATCAACCAAAACCAGACGCGTTCATCTGTTTACATCCTTCACGTCTCTCTCCTCTCTCATTTACTTGTTCTCTCTCTCTCATTTATTCGTTTTACTCACCTCTCTCCCTACTACAAATATTTTAAGGTAAGTAATGAGTGTATTGTGTGTGTAGTTTACTTTTTATTGTTTTTAATGCTTAGTTCTATTGCTAATTTAATATATGTTAGTGTAAACTTGTTATCTGGCATTTATATGTATTTATAAGTGGAAAAAATGGTGTTTTGCTTTCTGGCGATGTCCGTTTTCTGGCGGTAGCCTGGAACCTAACCTGCCGTATAAGTGGGACCCTACTGTATACCTAATTTAGTACAGTGCACACAGTTTACTGTTATACTGTAATAAACATTGAAGATAAAGAGATTAAAAGTACAATTTACATAGCTTTTTCGGGTTATTTTAAAAGTTTGTTATATCAAGATCTATTTACAAATTTCTGTGTCTTTCCAACAGTTTTGTCTGTTGATATCTGGTATACTTTGTTTCTTCTGGGAATTCTCCCTAAAGATTGGACAAGACTCAAAAACTATAAAAAAAACTCCTAAAGACACGCAGTTTCTACTACATCCTCCGAAACTATTTCCCATGTGCTGTCTTCCACAACTTGTCACTTACGGTGTTAGCTGCTTTTCTTTTAGTTCTACAATGTTCTCCTCAGTTGTAATACACATATTCTGCTACATTCCTTGAAAACGTCACTGTAAAAGCTATTTTCCTTTAATTTTGAATGCTTCTCTTTAATAAAAAGATTTATGCAAATTTGGTTTGTGGTATAGTAGTACTGTAACTATTTTTTCTGGTCATTGTCAGCTCTTGTGTGATTATAATGGATACCACCACAGCCAGCTAACATCATATATTACTATCATTGAAAATATCACAAGTTTTGTGAGGTTAGGGCACTTTTTCAGAGGCAAAGTGCATCCACTAAAAATTGTACTGTGTTTGGCAGAGTGCTTTTTTGAGACAGTTTTGTGGAAAATAACTTTTAAAGTCCAGGAGTATGACAGGGTATGCTTGATTGCCTATTACTAAAGTTCTCTTGTATGACTTTAGAACTTTCTAGGAAGGTACTGTCCAGCTGTCTTGTCATATGAATGTGAAACAGATACCTATTAAACATTTTGCACTGACAAAATTTCTGGAGTTTTTTCTCTCATGAGTGAAGTAAAAATCAGGTAAATCTTAGAAATTTTTGCTGTGGTGTTCAGTTTTTCTTTATTTTCCTATTTCTTAATATGGTACTCATAGTTCTTGTTCCCATTTTGCTTCTTTTCCAATTCCCTGTGAAATGGATTAGAATTCTTTTCCTCTAGATAAGTGCATCATGAAATGTGGCTGAAATGCAGGGAACAAGGGGCTAGTTACTTATTTTGCTGTATGTATTATTTGAAAGGAAGGAAATTTAAATGTATTGTCTTCTTTGGGCCACTCTCTAGATATAGGCAGTGTGTTAAATAAAAATGTCTCCATAAGAGTCAGTATGTTTATCAAATACAAACAGATATTGTAATGCTAAAAGAAATGTGCTAAAATAAAGGTACCTTAAAAATTATGTGATTATTCATTGTTTTTAAAAATTCAGCACCCCTTCCTGAAGGCACTGGATAATTGATTATCATCCAGGCTGTGATGGATATGTGGGTTAGTGGACCACCAGAAACAATAATCAGGTTGACTAGGCAAGCACCAGATGTGCCTGGCCCAAGGCCGGGCTCTGGGAGTAGAAAAACATCGTAGAATGTGAGGTGGCACTTTATTTGAACATGATATGATTTACATATATGTTAAGTATGTATTGCAGTCAGTTTCACACATGGGAGTGTAAATACATTCCACTTAATTTAAGGGATAATGAAAGAAGAAAACAAATTACAAAATACGTACAAATGAGCTTTGAAATTAAGAGAATTATCATATGGAAATATATTTTAGAAGAATTGGAAATCACATATTGGACCAGAACTGCTTGGGGATAGAGTTGAATCATTTTGGGAAATTTCATGAGCCACCATGTTAGACTTCACACAGATAAGAGGAGAGGATGAGCCAGCAAGATTGAACCTGAACTTTATCTAAAGTGAAGCATGTATAGTAAAAGAAATGGACTTTTCTACAAAGACCCACTGAGAGCCAGTGACCACATAGTCCTATGCTTTGGATACTTTTCCAAAATGAGAATGGAAAGAAGAGAAATTTGGGAAAAGCAGACTACAGGAGAGTCGATTACGGTGGTATAAGTCTGTGAATGAAATTTAATGGGAAAAAGATATGGAAGAAAATGCATAGTTAAACTAGTAGATCCATAGGTTCACTGTTAGATTGCTACTGAAACTCTGGAGGCTTGACTAACAACCCTGGAAGGGAGAACCTCAAAGGACATGATACTGATGTATGTACAAGGTACTCTGGGACTGGACATTGGATAGGAAAAGGCAGTTTGAGATGTAAGGAGAAATTGGAGGGAATAGATGACAGGTAGAGATGCAAATGGCCCACAAGGACCTTATTAAATAACTGTCGAGAGTAAGATTGTGAATAAGTTAGACAAATTAAATGAAGAGGTTCAAACTCCATGTTGTACATAGCTTCAAGAGTAGGTATGATAGGGCCTTAGAAATTTGGAATCAAGAAAGTTGGATGCTAGTACTTAAGAAGTTTATCCAGGAGCTATCATATGACCCCTGCAAACACCACTAGGTGAGTACAACTGGGCGATTTATATTTTTATTAAAAATAAAGTATACAGTGGATCCTCAGTTTTCGTACAGCTCCCAACTCTAACAATTATGTAAGTGTATTTTTGTAAGTGCTTTTGTAAGTGTATTTTTGGGGGTCTGAAATGACTAATCTTATGGGAACAAATTGCTGGTAACGGCACTCCAACAGCATTCTGGAAAGAATTATCGATGAAAACCGAGGGTCCACTGTATAAAACCAAGAATGAACTTCCATGAATATAAATTTGTCTGGATTGAGACTATTGTGGCACACCTTTATAAATTTCTGGCAAGAATTCTGTTCCTGTAAACAATTTCTGTCATACCCTCTGACATCTGTGCTTTATTGGAATACCTCAAAAATATTTTTTTTTTTTTTTTTACACTGTGACCCCTGTATTTCTGGCTTTCTTAATTTCTCCACTTTTACCAAACAATTGATTATCTTCCTTCATAACCTTCCACAACCACCCTTCATTTGCTAATTTCACCAGTTTCAATGTTAAAATGTGGCTGCATTTTTTGTCTATTTTTTTTTTTTTTTTTAGGCTCAGGCTGAATGAACTATGCATTAATCAATAAAGGTAAAAGTGATTTAATGTTCATTTATCCATTTCATTAGTGCTTTATATTTATTTCTCATTATTTTCTGCATGTAAAACTATAGTTGTTCTCTATAAAATGTATTTTTTGTTAATGCTTTTGGGTGTCTGAAACGGATTAATTGGATTTACATTATTTCTTATGGGAAATATTGCTTCGGTTTTCATCAAATTCGGTTTTCGTCAGACTCTGTGGAATGGATTAATGACAAAAACCGAGGTTCCACTGTATAAACATTTTCATTAATCCATCTATGATATTTTTTTCAAAAATGTACAGTGGAACCCGAGTTTCTGCCATAATTCGATCAGGAGGCTGTTCAAGTGCTGTTACCGAACGAATTTGTTCCCATAAGGTATAAAGTAAATTAGATTAGTCCATTTCAGACCCCAAAATACACTTACAAAAGCACTTACAATTATACACTTACATAATTTTTTGAGTTGGGATGGCCGAAACTCAGTGTACCACTGTATATAATAAACATGCTACGTAACATATAAACATGATAAATACACTCCACAGTAGAATAAATTAACACAAATATGAGATGCTAGGTGTAGATGAACGTGTATCAACCAAAACCAGACGCGTTCATCTGTTTACATCCTTCACGTCTCTCTCCTCTCTCATTTACTTGTCTCTCTCTCTCATTTATTCGTTTACTCACCTCTCTCCCTACTACAAATATTTTAAGGTAAGTAATGAGTGTATTGTGTGTGTAGTTTACTTTTTATTGTTTTTAATGCTTAGTTCTATTGCTAATTTAATATATGTTAGTGTAAACTTGTTATCTGGCATTTATATGTATTTATAAGTGGAAAAAATGGTGTTTTGCTTTCTGGCGATGTCCGTTTTCTGGCGGTAGCCTGGAACCTAACCTGCCGTATAAGTGGGACCCTACTGTATACCTAATTTAGTACAGTGCACACAGTTTACTGTTATACTGTAATAAACATTGAAGATAAAGAGATTAAAAGTACAATTTACATAGCTTTTTCGGGTTATTTTAAAAGTTTGTTATATCAAGATCTATTTACAAATTTCTGTGTCTTTCCAACAGTTTTGTCTGTTGATATCTGGTATACTTTGTTTCTTCTGGGAATTCTCCCTAAAGATTGGACAAGACTCAAAAACTATAAAAAAAACTCCTAAAGACACGCAGTTTCTACTACATCCTCCGAAACTATTTCCCATGTGCTGTCTTCCACAACTTGTCACTTACGGTGTTAGCTGCTTTTCTTTTAGTTCTACAATGTTCTCCTCAGTTGTAATACACATATTCTGCTACATTCCTTGAAAAACGTCACTGTAAAAGCTATTTTCCTTTAATTTTGAATGCTTCTCTTTAATAAAAAGATTTATGCAAATTTGGTTTGTGGTATAGTAGTACTGTAACTATTTTTTCTGGTCATTGTCAGCTCTTGTGTGATTATAATGGATACCACCACAGCCAGCTAACATCATATATTACTATCATTGAAAATATCACAAGTTTTGTGAGGTTAGGGCACTTTTTCAGAGGCAAAGTGCATCCACTAAAAATTGTACTGTGTTTGGCAGAGTGCTTTTTTGAGACAGTTTTGTGGAAAATAACTTTTAAAGTCCAGGAGTATGACAGGGTATGCTTGATTGCCTATTACTAAAGTTCTCTTGTATGACTTTAGAACTTTCTAGGAAGGTACTGTCCAGCTGTCTTGTCATATGAATGTGAAACAGATACCTATTAAACATTTTGCACTGACAAAATTTCTGGAGTTTTTCTCTCATGAGTGAAGTAAAAATCAGGTAAATCTTAGAAATTTTTGCTGTGGTGTTCAGTTTTTCTTTATTTTCCTATTTCTTAATATGGTACTCATAGTTCTTGTTCCCATTTTGCTTCTTTTCCAATTCCCTGTGAAATGGATTAGAATTCTTTTCCTCTAGATAAGTGCATCATGAAATGTGGCTGAAATGCAGGGAACAAGGGGCTAGTTACTTATTTTGCTGTATGTATTATTTGAAAGGAAGGAAATTTAAATGTATTGTCTTCTTTGGGCCACTCTCTAGATATAGGCAGTGTGTTAAATAAAAATGTCTCCATAAGAGTCAGTATGTTTATCAAATACAAACAGATATTGTAATGCTAAAAGAAATGTGCTAAAATAAAGGTACCTTAAAAATTATGTGATTATTCATTGTTTTTAAAAATTCAGCACCCCTTCCTGAAGGCACTGGATAATTGATTATCATCCAGGCTGTGATGGATATGTGGGTTAGTGGACCACCAGAAACAATAATCAGGTTGACTAGGCAAGCACCAGATGTGCCTGGCCCAAGGCCGGGCTCTGGGAGTAGAAAAACATCGTAGAATGTGAGGTGGCACTTTATTTGAACATGATATGATTTACATATATGTTAAGTATGTATTGCAGTCAGTTTCACACATGGGAGTGTAAATACATTCCACTTAATTTAAGGGATAATGAAAGAAGAAAACAAATTACAAAATACGTACAAATGAGCTTTGAAATTAAGAGAATTATCATATGGAAATATATTTTAGAAGAATTGGAAATCACATATTGGACCAGAACTGCTTGGGGAGAGAGTTGAATCATTTTTGGGAAATTTCATGAGCCACCATGTTAGACTTCACACAGATAAGAGGAGAGGATGAGCCAGCAAGATTGAACCTGAACTTTATCTAAAGTGAAGCATGTATAGTAAAAGAAATGGACTTTTCTACAAAGACCCACTGAGAGCCAGTGACCACATAGTCCTATGCTTTGGATACTTTTCCAAAATGAGAATGGAAAGAAGAGAAATTTGGGAAAAGCAGACTACAGGAGAGTCGATTACGGTGGTATAAGTCTGTGAATGAAATTTAATGGGAAAAAGATATGGAAGAAAATGCATAGTTAAACTAGTAGATCCATAGGTTCACTGTTAGATTGCTACTGAAACTCTGGAGGCTTGACTAACAACCCTGGAAGGGAGAACCTCAAAGGACATGATACTGATGTATGTACAAGGTACTCTGGGACTGGACATTGGATAGGAAAAGGCAGTTTGAGATGTAAGGAGAAATTGGAGGGGAAAAGATGACAGGTAGAGATGCAAATGGCCCACAAGGACCTTATTAAATAACTGTCGAGAGTAAGATTGTGAATAAGTTAGACAAATTAAATGAAGAGGTTCAAACTCCATGTTGTACATAGCTTCAAGAGTAGGTATGATAGGGCCTTAGAAATTTGGAATCAAGAAAGTTGGATGCTAGTACTTAAGAAGTTTATCCAGGAGCTATCATATGACCCCTGCAAACACCACTAGGTGAGTACAACTGGGCGATTTATATTTTTATTAAAAATAAAGTATACAGTGGATCCTCAGTTTTCGTACAGCTCCCAACTCTAACAATTATGTAAGTGTATTTTTGTAAGTGCTTTTGTAAGTGTATTTTTGGGGGTCTGAAATGACTAATCTTATGGGAACAAATTCGTTCGGTAACGGCACTCCAACAGCATTCTGGAAAGAATTATCGATGAAAACCGAGGGTCCACTGTATAAAACCAAGAATGAACTTCCATGAATATAAATTTGTCTGGATTGAGACTATTGTGGCACACCTTTATAAATTTCTGGCAAGAATTCTGTTCCTGTAAACAATTTCTGTCATACCCTCTGACATCTGTGCTTTATTGGAATACCTCAAAAATATTTTTTTTTTTTTTTTTACACTGTGACCCCTGTATTTCTGGCTTTCTTAATTTCTCCACTTTTACCAAACAATTGATTATCTTCCTTCATAACCTTCCACAACCACCCTTCATTTGCTAATTTCACCAGTTTCAATGTTAAAATGTGGCTGCATTTTTTGTCTATTTTTTTTTTTTTTTTTAGGCTCAGGCTGAATGAACTATGCATTAATCATTTTACTTTTTTATACTGTACTGTATTTTAGAAGGACACAGAGATATTGGGATTACTGTAAGTAGATTAATGATAGGGAAGAGATTTTTGGTGCTGTACGTGCTTTAGTTGATATGGGTGGAATGTGAGTTGTAGTCTTCTTGGGTCTAGACAAGAGGCATTCCCTTTTATTTCTGTATTAAAGATTCCTACCATGGACAGTTTTGCATACCGTTCTGCATACTTCATGTAGCATTGCATAATCAGAGCATTAAGTGCCTAACACTTGTTGTTTTGTTGACAGATGCAAGAGGCTCTTCAACGGCAACTTCTTGGGACGGATGGGAAACGGGATGAGAAAAAGAAAAGGGTAAGAAGTTTAGCATTCGGTGACACTCACACTCAGTATGGTATTAATTTTAAAGGGGAGTTGAAACATTTATTATATGACAGTTAGCAATAGCTTAATAAAAAGATGTCATCCAGTTAGTAGTGGCCTCGGTTGCCGATGGAAACACTGTTGAGGGACAGGGGTGTAGAAGCATAAAGGGACACCCTTAACTTTGTTGTTGGTTCTGTTCTCTGGCTACAATCACACTGCATGATGGTTTGCTACATTTATTCCAACTTCAGATCACCCCTTTCAATATACTTTTTTTTCATTCTTTATCCTTCTTTTTTGTGTATGTTTTACCCTCATTTGTGTCTTTCTAACTTGCCATACTGTTCTCTTATTTCTCTCCTACTATCACTTATATGCTTGCTGAGGGCAGTCCTTCCACTTTCCACACATTCTGTTTCTCAGTGTAAGTAAGTGGCATCTTCATTACTCTTACACTGTTCAGAGCTGCATGTAGAATTCTCAGAAAATTATTTCGGGTGCTCTTTTGTTTTCTTTGAAATTTTGAAGGGATGTTCTACATGTGTCCACCACACTTCAAGGATGGGCATTTCCCAGTGGGAGCAAGGCATCAGATATGGATAAACAAACAGATAGACAAAAAATGCACAGTTGTATTCGTAATTTTATCATGTTTTTGAAGATAGCAGGATATGCATCATAACTGTAAATTTGTTTTGATGGGTGGTTGAACCAAGAATGACCTTTAAACATGTTGAAATAAAAATGCTGAGAAATCGAATATTGCAGGTAAAAGAAAAATGAATAAAAGTCACAGTACATGCAGTGGAATGAACAATTGACATCTGATCCACAAATTGGAATTGAAAACTAGTCTGTGTTTCAGTCCATCCTGGACCATTATCAGGATGTGAACAAGAAAGAAGAGGGAAGAAAGCCAGAAGTCAGATTAGGGCAACGGAACATGAGGAGACAATCAAGGTCAGGCCGAGGCACGTGTTCTGAAGATTAGAGAAATGATAGCATACTGGGAAGGCAAAGAGCTACAGAAATAATGTGTAATGGTTGATAAAAGTGATATCTGTGAAAGTTTGAAAAGGTATAGATTGCTGTATTTGAAAAAAAAGCCTTTGAAATGACTGTGGTACTTAGCATGACAGAGAAAATGTCTGTCACGTGTGTGTAGAGGAGCTGCCAGTGTTATCAGCATATTAGAGGGGGGTAAGATGAACAAGAAATAGAATAAGCATATGAAGTATCAACAGAAGCACCATAATATGAACCAGATTGCTTTATTGTATATTAGTTTGATTAAATGACAAGTGAGAGGTGTTATTAAGTTTCTCTAAATTAGAAATGCTGTATAGGAAGGTAAAATATGGATGTCTGCACTGGAGAAGTGGGTTAAGAAGAGACAAAATTCTTTTTAACATCTGTAAGCTATCCTCCTAATTTCAGTAACTTCTTACTCTTTCTTCTCTTCTAAACTCACTTCTCCAGGGATGACACTTGTCCTTGACCTTCCCTGTATGTCTAAGCTAAAGAATCAAATTCTTAATAAACCCTTAGTCCTATTGGTGTTAAACTCTCATTTCATTAAATTAAGGAACTTTGAAGCAATCTGGTTCAAATCAAGGTTACTCTATTAGCTGCTCCTTTTTCCTCAGAAATATATTTGTGAAACTGTATAGTCATTTTCTAATAAAAACAAAAGTGTTCAGTAGGCTTACACTAACACAACTTTTCTGTTAGATTCAGGACTATAGCCATTCCATAAGATGGCCCTCTTTCAAAATTATTTCTCTGTTATTGAATCTTTACTGACACTTATCTTTGTTTCTGTAGATGCCTGTCACTCCAGGTGCATTGTTGAATGCTCTGATCTTCAGAACACATAAGATTTGACCTGACTTATAGCTTTCTTCCCTTTTCTTAATCTTCTCTGACTTATTAATTGCCCAGGATCAGCCAAAACATCTGTCTAGTTTTCATTTCCAATTTGTGGATTACTTGCGAAATTAGAAGAAGATATTTGAAGATGTTTGGATGGTATCTTGTGTAACTGGGATTCTTCATAAGTATACATCAAGAGAGATACTACGTCTTAGTGATTTATAAACGACTTAGTTTGATAATAAAGGAAGTGGAATTAAAGAATTATAATACCCAATTTTTGACAAATTAAAAAGGAAATATTTTTTCTCATTTTCCATTAAAGTTCCACTTTATTCACCAGAGGGACAAGGCTCACAGGCAGTCTTTTTATCAGATGGAGGATGCTCAGGAACGGGCACGGCATCTAGGACGAGGAGTCTCCAAACCGAAGAAAAACACAGTTGCTTCATTACTGGAGCAGTGTCGTGCAGCAGGCATAAAGCCTTCAAGCCTACCTCTGCCTCCAACTACCTCCATTGCTGCTACTCCAGTCACTACCTCTCCACCCTTACATGTGGCATGTCCGCGAACGGGGGAATCTCTCTCCATCACCTCGACGTCTCCAACATTTAATTCATCATCTTCGTCGTCCCCTTCGCCAGCATCACAGTCTCTTCCACCTACCTTAATACCTGGACTGCCTGCAAACCTTCCTTCATCATTGTCTGCCTCTATTGGGTCACCTGCCCCTCCTCCACCTATTCCTACCCCTCCAGTGCCCTCTCTCTCAATCTCTGCAGTTACAACCTCGCCTGCTATCTCTACTGAACCTACCACTATTACCACCTCCAGTACAACCTCTACCTCCTCTGTTGTCTCAACACCCATGACCACCTCATCTAGTACCTCATCTTCCACTTCATCATCAACATCAATATCATCATCATCATTATCAGCATTATTATCATCATCATTATTATCATCATCATTATTATCATCGTCGTCTTCATCAACAACTACAACAGCAACAACAACATCACCATCGATACTATCACTAACGTCATCAATATTATCATCATCATCGTCGTCGTCATGTACTACTCATCCTTCGGTATCCATTACTTCATCAGTGGCCACTCCTCTTCCTGTTTCTCTCCCACCAGCCTTGTCTCTTTCTTCCTCTGTTAGTATTACTTCTGTCACTCCAGAAACCACCATGACATCAATACTCAATAAACCAAGTGTCACAATTCACCCAACCACATCAACTGCTGATACCCAAGACAGAGGAAAGGATCCTGGGGAGGTGGAGAATTCGGTGAGTGACGTCTTTATCACTTATTTTCACAGCCATTGAAGGTTGTGAAACGAGGGTTTAAATTCACCCTCTCTATCTATTTTTGTGTTCATACTTCTACTAACTTTAAATAAGTAGCTTATATATTCTTGCTTGCTTCAATAAAAGTGTATCCTTCTTGAAGCTGGTCATCATAACTTGCTTGCTGTTTACCACATCAAACTAAATTTATGGATTGTATGCACACTTTACATGGTTTTTTTTTTTGTGAATTTTTTATGCAGATGACAAAATTTGCATCAATTTCCAACTTTTATTACAATGGTCATCATTCATGAGTCAGTTTTTATTGTTAGTCACTGTGCATCATCAAATTTTTGCTCACTATCTATTTCACTTTTTAAACGTTTTATTTTTTATATTTTATTTTGCAACAGGTTGATATTGTGGCAGTGAGTCGAGCACATGAGAATGGAGGTGACAAGCCAGTAAAAAAACGGCACATGATAACTTCTAGTAGTGTAGATGGGCGCCTTATCACTACCATCAAAGCTGCCACAGGTGCCTTGGATTCTTCAGAACTCAGTGATTCTGAATCAGAAGATGAATCTACATCACTTTCCTCCATTGATGATGAGACCATGAATCACATACCCTCGCCATGGTTAAAACGAGACACACCAGATTCCCCATCAGTTCGCAGTGACTGTAAGTATCAATGAATTTTCTAAATGATTTTTACATAACTTTTCAATCTTTCCTAGTGCCCTGTCAGAAATTTGAGACTTCAGAGTTAAAAAAGAAAAAGGAAATTATACACTTATTAATGAATATTCCTTCTCCCTGATACAAAATGGTGATAAAAGACACCCTAGAGATTATTGGATGAGGAAGTTTAAGATTATAAGATATAGAGGAATTTATAGGGATGGTGAGATTTGGCAAGTATGCCATGTGGCCAGATTCATTTTCTCTGTATGTGGTGGAAATTTAGCTGTGTATACGTTTGAGAGCATGTATGGGCAATTTATATTTTATTTCCACTCATCTACAACTACTGGCAAACTAGTGTGTTAATTCCTATATAAGAACATATGCTCATTAATAGAAGAGGACTGCATTAGGCTTACTGGCTTATGTTAATCAGATCTAAATCTCCCAACCATTCCCACTTATGTATCTGTCCAAACTAAGCAGAACTTTTGTTACACTCATCTGCAACCATTACCAAACTACTGCATTCTATTTTGGGTAGATGTGTTGAATGCCTGCACTCTGAAGGAGGGATGGGAATGCTGCATTTCAGAGAGTCATTTGAATTGTGATTTCTGCTCACTTCTAGCAGGACAGCTATTAATGCATTATGATGAATCTTTTTCCCTTTTTTTTCACCTTACCTTGGTGGGAAATGGCCAATAAACAGCTGGTGTATTAAAAAAAAAATCAGCATCTTATTTCTATATTCATTACTCATTTTTATATTCTTACGTGAGTCAAGAAATGCAGGAAGAACTAAAAGCCATAAACGAAATCGGAAGCCCGAAGTATTTCTTTTCTTATGCCAAATCAAAGTCGAGAACAACATCCAGTATTGGGGCTCTACTTAAATGACACAGATGACAGCATGGAAATGAGTGAGCTACTCAAGTCCCAATATGACTCTGTTTTTAGCGAGCCGCTAACCAGATCAGTTACACAACCCAGGGCAGCATGGGTTTAGAGCAGGGCGCTCCTATCTGTCCCAGCTACTGGACTACTATGTCAAGGTCCTGGATGCTCTAGAAGACAAACAAAATGCAGATGTAATATACACAGACTTTGCAAAAGCCTTTGACAAGTGTGACCTCGGTGTAATAGCACACAAAATGCATGATAAAGGATTAACAGGAAAAGTTGGTAGATGGATCTATAATTTCCTAACAAATAGAACACAGAGTAGTAGTAAACAGAGTAAAGTCTGATCTGGCTACGGTGAACAGCTCTGTTCTACAAGGCACAGTACTTGCTCCCATCTTGTTCCTCATCCTCATATCTGACATAGACTGGGATATTAGCCACAGTGCCGTGTCTTCTTTTGCAGATGACACCCGAATTTGCATGACAGTGTCCTCCATTGAAGACACTGCAAGACTCCAGGTGGACATAACTAAATCTTTAAATGGGCTGCAGAAAACAATATGAAATTCAGTAATGAGAAATTTTGATTACTCTGATATGGAAAACGTGAGAAATTAAAACTAATCGGAGTATAAAACAAATTCCAACCACACAATAGAGTGAAACACTAATGTAAAAGACCTAGGAGTGATTATGTCGGAAGATCTCAACTTCAAAGACCATAACATTGTATCAATCACATCTGCTAGAAAAATGACAGGATGGATTATGGGAACTTTCAAAACTAGGGATGCCAAACCCATGATGACACTCTTCAGGTCGCTTGTTCTATCTAGGCTGGAATATTGCTGGACACTAACAGCACCTTTCAAGGCAGGTGAAATTGCCGACCTAGAAAATGTACAGAGAACCTTCACGGCACACATAACTGCGATAAAATGCCTCAATTACAGTGGACCCCCGGTTAACGGCCATAATTCGTTCCAGTATGCTGTTCAAGTGCCGTTACCGAACGAATTTATTAACATAAGGAATAATGTAAATTAGATTAGTCCTTTTGGACCCAAAACATACACTTACAAAAGCACTTACAAAAATACACTTAAATAATTGTTAGTGTTTGGAGCAGGCCGTTAACCGGGGGTCCACTGTACTAGGAACGCTTGAAGTTCCTAAACCTGTACTCCCTAGAATGCAGGCGGGAGAGATACATGATTATATACACCTAGAAAATCTTAGAGGGATTAGTACCAAACTTGCACATGAAAATCACTCCCTATGAAAGCAAAAGACTCGACAGATGATGCAACATCCCCCCAATGAAAAGCAAGGGTGCCACTAGCACGATAAGGGACAACACAATAAGTGTCAGGGGGCCCAAGACTGTTCAACTCCCTCCCAGCATACATAAGGGGGATTACCAATAGACCCCTGGCTGTCTTCAAGCAGGCATTGGACAAGCACTTAAAGTCAGTACCTGACCAGCCGGGCTGTGACTCGTACGTCGGTTTGCGTGTGGCCAACAGTAACAGCCTGGTTGATCAGGCCCTGATCCCAGACCAGGCTGTGGGGGCATTGACCCCCAGAACCCTCCCCAGGTATACTCCAGGTATTCAGTATTTCTATATTCCTTTATTTCTATATTCATTACACAAGATCCTGCATGCCAGAGCTGAACATATAGGAATCTCAAATGCTGAAATGGCTAATTATTACAGTACTGTACTTGTGACCACAGTCTGAGGGATATGTAAATAGCAGACAAAGTTAGCTTCAGGTACTCCATCCCCTGAAAATGTAATTTGAGGCATTTACTACTGGTACACTATTCCAAAAATGTTTGATAAATACATGAGTGGGGATGGGCTAGTTAGCCTACTGCAGTTCTCATATATTTTAATTTTTTTTTTATGTAAGAAAGTACTGGTTTGGCAGCAGAGTTCTATATGGGTGGGAATGGTTGCAAAAGAGTAGAACTTGCCTAGCATGGGCCAGTAAGTCTACTGTAGTGCTCCTTTGTTCTTATGTAAAATAGAATTGGTTTGTGTATAGAGTTGTCAGTGAGTGTAAATGACTTGGATGAGTAAGACCTACCTAGAACTAGCCAGTAGGCCTATTGCAATGTTCCTCTCTTCTTATTACCTTAGATTGAAACACTAACTTTGTTTTCTGCATGGAGCAAGACATTGTGCTTGCCTGACCTTGATACAATGACTCCAACACAATGTCATTTCAATTAGAAATTCATTTTCACTTTATTTTAGTCTTTTCTGATATTTGTTTGACTAAACTTAATAAGAAGAACCATTAGATTTAGAGAATTCTCAAAAGTTGTTCTACTGTACACTTACTCCGGAGATACATGAAAAGTGAGGATTTAAAAAAAAATCAAAGTGTCAAATTAAACACAAAGTCAGGCTATACTCTAGTATATACTGTAAGTTGAATCCCCACATTCCCTCCAAAAGTAGGAAATGTGGGAGAGGGAGATAATTTTTTTTAAACACGTCGGCTGTTTCCCACCGAGGGGTGACCCAAAAAGAAAGAAAATCCCAAAAAGAAATATCTTCTGTAATCTGTATGATGTCAGAATGTTAGGAACATAATGAGACAGAGGATCTACTAAGTGACTGCTTACCATGTAAATATGTTACACTGCAAAGTTTTGAGAAAAGGAGTCACATGCATAGAATGTGACTGTGTTAAAATATTTTACAGAATCACATTTCATCTCTGAATTTTTTGTATATCAGATATCTTGGTATATGTACTATGTTGTTTTTTCACTTTTGAAACATGCAGAATTATTTTGTTTTTAAAATTTTATGTAATAGTTTTATTTTGTTTTCTTTTAGCTCCGCCTACCAAAAAACGGAAGATGATTACAGATGAAGTTTCACTTAGAGTTCCCCTGATGTATGGCTGGAGAAGAGAGACAACCATGCGAACGATTACCCAGTCTGGAGTTCGTGGTGAAGTGATTTACTATGCACCATGTGGCAAGCCATTTCGTCAATATCCTGACATTATGAGGGTGAGGAATAATTTTGAAGCTTTTTTTTTTTTTTTTTTTTACTATGGTTGATTAGAATTTTTTATACATACATTTATCTTTACTACTCTTAGCTGACTAATAACCATATTTCAGTTTGTTAAATATTGAGCGGAGTTAGTGTAGAGATTAATAACATTACATTTAGGTGATCTGAAGCATTAAGTGAAGGCTAAACAATAGAAATTAATGTTATGATAGTTATGTTTTGTGTCATATACAGGTATTCTTGTGTAGCTGTTACTTATTGATATGGAATAAATAGAGTAGATGCAAGATGGAATTCATAAGTTGAAATTATCACATTAAGATGGCCATGTTTGAAAAGTTTTAAAAGATCCTCATACAAATACTTATCACATGTTGGTTTATCTAAGGTAGGAATAAATGATTCGCTAGAGTTAATAAGAACAGAATTATTTGTGATTAAACGAATAGTTTAGGTTTTTCAGAGAGGTATGGTATTTTTCTTGAATGGGTTACAAAAGTTGTTTGCTTACAGTTGTTCTCAATTTTATGAATGAGTATAGCAAAGAAGCATCTGTTCATTCATTACCCTGGACCCCAACATATGTTGGCTTGGGTACCAGCAAAACTCAGTGTTTTAGTGGTGGGGAAGCCACTCTTGAGCTATTTGATTATGGCATAACTGACACATGACTAAAAGACACATATAGCAAATGATGACCTTTTTATTTTGATGTTTCACCTACATGAGGCTTTATTGAGTGTGATAAAGCCTTGTGTAGGTGAAACATAGTAATACTCTCTTTTTTTACTGTGTCTTTTTTTAACCACTTTGTAGCTTCTGGACCACAGGGTGACCTACGATTTTTGTGCCAGGGCTGTTAGAGCACTCTTAATGTGAGGAAATTGTGAATTAGGAACTGTTATTGTCAGCCCTCAGAATCAGAGCAATGAGAATGACAAGATTTGCAGTGAGCACAATACAAATCTTCATAAGTGATCCCCTCAAATCCCACCTGATCATCACTTTGAAATGTTGGAAAAAGACCTTGTATCATGGTCTGTGAATTTAGCGAAGGTCATTACTAGAACTAGGCACTACTTAGGGGTCCCTATTCACCTGTAGAGATGCACCTTCAGCACCATCCAAGAATGGAGGAAGAACTCAATCTCTCTGATGGTAGACACATCCAGACCTTTCCAGGAAGGAAAGTACATCCAAATCACATCCAGACTCATTTAGGAAGAAGATTTGTATCCTTGGGGAGAGGGGTGGGATTAAAATATGGGGAATTAAATGCAAAATGGGAGTTGACAGTTACTTTTTGCTGATGATACTGTGCTTATGGGAGATTCTAAAGAAAAGTTGCAAAGGTTAGTGGACGAGTTTGGGAGGGTGTGTAAAGGTAGAAAATTGAAAGTGAACATAGATAAGAGTAAGGTGATGAGGGTATCAAACGATTTAAATAAAGAAAAATTGGATATCACATTGGAGAGAGGGATTATGGAAGAAGTAAATGTTTTCAGATATTTGGGAGTTGACGTGTCAGCGGATGGGTTTATGAAGGATGAGGTTAACCATAGAATTGATGAAGGAAAAAAGGTGAGTGGTGCGTTGAGGTATCTGTGGAGACAAAAAGCGTTATCCATGGAGGCAAAGTAGGGAATGTATGAAAGTATAGTGGTACCAACACTCTTATATGGGTGTGAAGCATGGGTTGCAAATGCTGCAGCGAGGAGGCGGCTGGAGGCAGTGGAGATGTCCTGTCTAAGGGCACTGTGTGGTGTAAATATTATGCAGAAAATTCGGAGTGTGGAAATTAGGAGAAGGTGTGGAGTTACTAAAAGTATTTGTCAGAATGCTGAAGAGGGGTTGTTGAGGTGGTTTGGTCATTTAGAGAGAATGGATCAAAGTAGAATGACTTGGAGAGCATATAAATCTGTAGGGGAAGGAAGGTGGGGTAGAGGTCGTCCTCGAAAAGGTTGGAGGGAGGGGGTAAAGGAGGTTTTGTTGGCGAGGGGCTTGGACTTCCAGGAAGCATGTGTGAGCGTGTTAATAGGAGTGAATGGAGACGAATGGTTTTTGGGACCTGACGAGCTGTTGGAGTGTGAGCAGGGTAACATTTTGTGAAGGGATTCAGGGAAACCAGTTAATTGATTTAGTTGGACTTAGAGTCCTGGAAATGGGAAGTACAATGCCTGCACTTTAAAGGAGGGGTCTGGGATAGTGACAGCTGGGAGGGACTTTTCTCAGCTGTCGTATCTAAGCGCCTCTGCAAAGACAGTGATTATGTATGAGTGTGGTGAAAGTGTTGAATGATGATGAAAGTATTTTCTTTTTGGGGATTTTCTTTCTTTTTGGGTCACCCTGCCTCGGTGGGAGACGGCCGACTTGTTAAAAAAAAAAAAAAAAATTATCCTTGATCTCTAAGCAGAGGAACCCTCTACTGCCACAAAGACTGTTGCATAAGCCCAAGTGCCAGGTTTGTACCAAACCCAATAAAGGTGGCACAATCTAATAGGAAAGGAGATAAAACATTATCATTACACATCTTCCATCACTATTCCACCCTATCTTTCTCTTTCCCTTCAGATGTTCATGCACTAACTCTGACTTAGATCCTGTGCTATGTTATATCCTATCCTTATGTTATGAATTATTGTACATGTTCACTGTTATACATAAATATTACTGTAATGTACTAATTGAGTTTTATTTGTATCCAGATCTTTTGCAATAGTAATTATAATTCTTTCAAATTTTCTTGGTTTTAGACCAAGCCAGTGGGACAATTTTCCATGGAATCATTAATAAAGACAGTATAATAATTAATTAATTATAGCAAATAAAGCCTATATTTTCTTGGAATTCTGTTTGTTTCAATAAATGCCTTTTAATAAAATTGTTCTCAGACAGAATGTTTTACTTAATTTTATTATACAGTTAATTTAATGCATATTGATTTAGTAGTAGAAGTTATTCTTTATAATTTCTTTATCTTTTGCAGTATCTAGAGAAGAATGGTATAATGGAAGTCACCAGAGATAACTTCAGTTTCTCAAGTAAAATACCAATTGGAGACTACATTGACGCCAACACCCAGAAGCGCCACTCAGAAAATGAAGTCCGTGAGAGCATCCAACAAATTCGCCTGCAGAAAGGGTACAGGCCAATACGTAAAAATGAGTGAGTAACAGTTAGCAAAAGCCAAGTGAAGTATGAAAGAATAACTTTGAAAAGTTAGTACAATAATCTTCCGCATAACAACAAATAGGCTTACATAAATTTCCTTCGCAAACAAGCATACAGATGTGAACAGATTTGTTTAGCGATCACCTATGCCTCATATAATGACCTCTTGTAAGGATTTCCATTACAGTCAGACACTGTTAATAAGGAAGAATCAGGACATGAGGCATTATGAAGTAAACCAAAAACCAGTTGAGAATAAACAAAAACCTAGGGCAAAGAAAAAAAAATGGTACCTACTATTGATGGCAACTGTTGTCCTCTTTCAAGTACACACACTTGTATAGTGTACATCATATGGAGGAGTAGCACCAGTAGGAAATGTGTAATTGCACTATAATGTATTCAGTAGTGGTTTCTGATGAAATTAATGATTGCACATCATTGTTTTGTCTGTATGCAGGTCACTTGGTACTGCAACATTAGCTGGCTTAGTATTTCTTTTTCTCTCTCTCTGATTTAAGTGTGTAAATCAGGTATAATATTAAGTTTATAAGATGAAAATCTAGCATTTCCAATTCTTGTTCCATGAAAAGTTAAATAGTAACATTAAACAGCATTGCTGTGTGTTATGTATCCATCCCAATATGGCTGATTGACCACCTGCTTTCTAGTATTGGCTTCAGTGGCGTGATGCCTTGCAGCTGCGGTGGAGCTAGTTGCCAGATACATAGCTTCAAAAGGATGATCCGGTAGAGTCAGTGGCTGGTCTCTGAATAGACCTAGAAGATTTTGACAAACATTACAGAGATCAAGTAAACTGAAAACAGAACCTGAGGAATAAAACTTGAATATTTTTTCCTGTTAACCATTCTGGAACATAGCAACTTGTGTACCAGTATGTAGATGTACATAATAAAGATGTATTATTGATGATGAATTCTGAGAGTTATTTACTCCCGGAGACTGGCCATGGGCCAGATGTTACACTATAATTTTAAAAAGAAGGTAGTTTACTTGAAGTTTACCTGGAGTTGCCTCCAAAGGTCACTACCTGTGTGGCTTAGTCCCAGACCAGTATATAAAAAATTTGGGTTCACTAAACACACTCACACACACCAAATGATAATATATATAATACACAATATAATATATATAGTAGATGATCAATTAAGAGTGCAATTAGACTATGCAATATATTGTCTGTACGCAATTAAAAAAATGTAGTGAGAAAAAATAGAGCATGGACGGTGATAAATATTGCTCACCACAAATTTAAATAAATTAGTACACTAATGCAGGAAATTTGGGTACCAAAGTTCTCTCCATAATTTTTTTTTCAGTCTACTCGCTGGGCCATGAACAGTTCCCCCTAAGCCCCGAGCTTACCCTCTTTGTTAAGCGAGACCAAGTCTAGTCCACCAGACTACACTATTCTTATCTAACTCCTATATACTGTAACTTATGAATGATTTATTTATATGAAACACTTCCATCTGTGAGGTGGTGGTGATGTTGAAGTTGGAGAGTCATTTGAATTGTGATGTCTGCTGTACTTTAGGACTTTAGGCAAGACAGCTATTGAATAAATAATGGTGAATGGGTTTGCTTTTTTGGGTCACCCTAACTTAGTGGGAGACATCTATTGTGATAAAAATCTGTATAAAAAGTTTAAATAGAATATTTAGTTCATTAATACCAAGAATAATGTATACCAAGAGTATTGTACATTGTTATACTTAAACTGTAATTACACATTCCCTTATCTTTAACAGTGCTGTACTTGTGCAGTTGTTGAAAATATTGGTGATTGATAATAAAGAGTGAATAAGTGCTTAAACTAGAAAGGTTATAGTGGAGGTATAGTATGTATCTTCACCTAGACACTGCTTTGACATTAGCTGACTCTCCAAACACATTGCATATTCTAGGAAGAGTGTCTGTCTTACGCTCAGCAGACGGAGGATCGAGCCTCCACCATGTCTTGAATGACTCGCGTGGGTTTAATGCTTAACATGAATTATTTAATTTAAATAGCTAATAAAATTAGAGAAGATGTAAGGGCTAGTCTCCTGCCTGCTGCTGTCCCTGTTATATTATCATTTTATCAACATAACAGTAATGCCTACACTTTAAAGGAGGAGTTTGGAATATTGGCAATTTGGAGGGATGTCTAAGCTGTTGTATCTGAGTGCCTCTGCAAAGACAGTGATTATGTATGAGGGATGGTGAAAGTGTTGAATGATGATGAAAGTTTTTTCTTTCTTTTTGTTTTTTTTTCTTTCTTTTTGGGTCACCCTGCCTAGGTGGGAAACGGCCAACGTGTTAAAAAAAACAGTAATGTCTTGAAGGTGGAATTGGGGGATGTTTCATTTTCCTGCTGACTCTGGCTTTGGTTAGGGCCAAAGTATGTGGTGTTGCTTTATCTTCTACTAAACACAACATTTTTAGCTCTCATGTATAAATCATACAAAAGAAAAGTTGTAAAGACAATTCAGATATGTATTGAAGAGTTAGGTAACAGTAGAAATCTGTAGTCTCTCAGTACTGCTGAGAGCCAAAGCCATAGTCTTCTCTCTCCATGTCTCCCAGACACAGTCTTATATACCATCATTTTATTATATGTATTTTTTGGTTACTACTGTTTGGTATAAGTGTGGTGAGTTTCTATATCTTTGGTAAAATTTGGTATGAAAATGTGGCATTATTTTCTTTGCTTTGACTTTATCGTTTTCATTTATCTTTGGCATATTTTTGTTTGGTATAGGTGTGGTGAGTTCCAGTGTGTTTGGTATGATTTGGTAAAGATATGTGTGATATTTTTACATTTCTTGGCATCTAGAGAGTGTATGAGCAATGATAAACCTTCCTATATTTAGCTCACCCCTGTAGGCCCACATTAACCCTTTGACTGTCGGAGGCCCCATTCTGAAACTGTCATTCTATGTCGCAAAATTTTGGAAAAAAAAAAAAAATTATTTTTTCTTATGAAATTATAGGAATCTTTTCCCGATGGTAATGACACCAAAAGTACAAAATTTGATGGAGAATGTACGAAATTACGCTCTCGCAAAGTTAGCGATGTCAGCGATATATGCGCATCGGCGATTTCGCCGACTTTGAGCCCTATTTTCGGCCAATTCCATTGTTACAGTCGACCAACTTCATAGCTATTTCTTTAGAACTCCATTTGTTCTATCGATTGAGTACAAGAAACCACCAATTTTTCCGATTTCAACTACCCAATAAAGTGATCAGAAATTGGCAATTTTGCCAATTTCATGCAAAATAAAAAAGATGTCAATTTGAAAATAGGGTCCAGAATAAACAATGCAGACATTCCTGGCACTAAAATAAGATGTTATCTGTTCATTAGTCATGTCTTTAGGCCCCTCTTATTACTCTTGCTTTCTATTTTGATTTTTTTTGTTCATTAGTCATGTCTTTAGGCCCCTCTTATTACTCTTGCTTTCTATTTTGATTTTTTTATTCACACAAAAAATAGAAGATTTATTGTTATGCAGACTATTGCATTATTGTAAAAATGGTATAAATAATATCTGTGCACTTGTGAAAGAATATTAGACTCACCAGTTGATGTGTATTGGACGCGTGGCATGATTTGTTTACTCTTGAACATTGGCAAAAATCGAACATTTCCGCTACTTTGAGCTCAATTTCAAGATCGTTTTCATCATGAAACTAGTCAAAATTATCTCTGTTCCTGTAATATGTTTTCCATTCTATCAAATGAGACCACGAAAAAGAGAATACAACCATAAATACTATACGAAAATACACCTCAAAGTCGGCATTTTAATCCAAAAACATGGTTGGAGTTTTTTTTTTTCTCATTATGCACTGCGTGCTGCAGGATTTTTTTTATACCGCGCACACTGACCACACAGACCCATTCTCTCATATGTGGGCCTACCAGCTTTCTCCCGTTTGATTTGAGGCCGCTAGAATTTGTGAGTACGTATGTATACTACGTCCGAAACACTGGCTCGTAAGACGTATATATACGACCGAAACAGTCAAAGGGTTAACTCCACTCACTCTTCAAATTATGACTAACGAAATACAAAGTAAGATAAATTGTTATTTTTAAGGTATTAGGATACTATTGTAAAAATATTTCGGGGGCATTTTTGAAGCTCTGGAATGTAATCCTATTTTTCCCATATGTTCTTAAGATTATTTAAAGGTAAATTAAATTAAATGACAATTTTTAGGGTCATAATTGCACTCTAATTGATGATCTACTGTACTAAAAGTCTATGATGCATTTGATCAATAAAAAACTGAGAAAAATTTAAAAAATCGGTCTTTTATTTCTAATTAAGCAAAATATTATTTTGCTTGATTTAAAATACTTTTACCTCCAAAATATGAGCATACTATGCATTTACCAAACAGAAATATATAAAATAAGAAATGCAGTTTTTAAAAGAGAGAAAAGTATTAAATTTCAAATACTATTAACATAATTATATTTTGCACTTTATTTACTTGCTTATGTTTATTCCATGTGTACAGACTTGTTGCCTGTCAAATACTTGTGTTAATAAATGGATTTAATTGGATTATTGGAAATTGTTTTCCCAGAGCACATCTTCATTATAACATGGGTATCTATGGAGAACTGAGGTTCACTAAGTGCAGAAATTGCTTAGCGACCATTTTCTCTGGAACAGTCTAGTTGCTAAGCGGAGGATTACTGTATATGAATGAAAAGAGTTTTATTTGCTACTAGAAGGGTGGGAGATGAGGCATTAGATACTACAAACTATTGTAGCAAAAGTTAGCCATAGTATTAGGTAAATGATGAATGGAATGCAATGTGGAAGATGGAGTATGATGAAACTACATGTTGGTGAGGCAGAAGGGGAATGAAGTGTGTAGTGTACATGCACACAGATAGGAAATTGCTTGTATATATGCACACCCCTTATATTATCTCTCACTCTGACACTCGTACCACTAAAATGAATTTCCAGTAATGGTCCAGATGACTTTACCCTCATTCACACAATTCTACACATCCACACCACCAAGGGATAACCTCAGCTACAAACCCAGATCTTGACTTGCGACCATTCATTCCTACCTTTTCATCTCCCATTCCCTTCCTCATCCCTCTTGCTCCTTTTTCATTCCTTCCTTTTCTATCTTGAAAAAATCAGGAATCTTAGCTGCATTACCTCCTTTGATAGTTTTTTCCAGGAATTAGTATCAGGAATAGATTTATGATTACTTTTTATGAGGTTTTGGGATAACATTATCAGGATTTTCCTGTTTATTATAATCAGGCAAATTAATACCTGACAAAAGTAAACAAATGAACTTGAGACTGGGAAAGGTGACCTTAGATAGAGTGTTGCCTGGAAGAGTGGAGGAAAAGTAATACTGTAAAGGAGTCAGATAGGGAAACACATCGGACTAACCATTTATCCAAACTTGTCCTCTGAGATGCATGTAATAAGCAAAATATTAATAACACATACTAAGCTAGCAATCATAAAAATAACCTTCAGAAATATGTGCTGTTTATAGGGACTTCTAGACTGTCATATCTGCATGCCTCTGGCAAGACAGTGATAGTGTAAATGATGGTGAAAGTGTTTCTTTTTTGGGCCACCCTGCCAGTGTGTTAAAAAAATAATAATTATAATAATAAAAATACTAACAGTAACTATATATGTGCCACAAAAGCTAGTCAATCAGAGAGCAAAACTGAGGGGAAAAAAAAAAGCAACACATTTAAAGAGGTACTTTAGCAAAGAGACATGAGCTATGAAGAAAGAAGGTCAGAGGAAGATCTTTCTCTAGAAGAATGAAGAAGGGATATGATCACTCCATACAAAGTATGGAGGCCACACTGCACATGTAACTAATGTACAGTTGCCTGTGCAGTGCAGTAAGATAGAGAGAGGCAACAATGAAGCTGAAGATAAATTAGTTTGTATCAATTAGTCAAAAGTTAGATTCAAGAGTTGAAGTTCAACCCTCTAAAACTCTAAAACAGCATAAATTACTAAATTTAAAAAAATAAACTTTCGTTTTTCTTTTTGGGCCACCTGCCTCGGTGGGATACAGCCGGTTTGTTGAAAGAAGAAAAATTACTCAACACATTTTTTGAAAAACAAAACAAAAAAACAATAGTTATTGTGTACCAGAGGACCATAGCTGAGTATCTCCAAACACATTGAAATTTTGGTAATTGATTAAATAGAATTTTGGAGAATTTAGATTTATAAGTTTTTGGTGTACTGTATATGATTGATTTTCTTTTTTTGTGGTTGTTGAGATGGAGTATGTTGCATCTAGTTAATGAACTTGTTAGACTCAAGGTGTGGGTGTTGTGCTGTATGATGGTGTGATGCTAATGAGTGTGGATGGCAGTATAAAAAGTATGTATGAGGTCTGAACATCTTTTTTCATTTGTCCTTAAAAACTTTTCCTCTCTAAATTGAGGTTCCATTAAGGCCCACTTCTAATATTTGTTTTCAGAATTCCTTACCAGATTTATAAGATTTTTTCTTGATGCCAGTTTCCATAAAAAAATAATAATATTTAAATTCCAGTCTTAATCACATACTGTACAGTAGATAGAGGCTGCATTCAGTGTTAGTATTAATACTGTCATGATTCTTTTTGTTTAAGTTTAAAAAAATACATTTGAAGTTTAATAGAGCTAGCTTTACTTGAAAAACTTTCTCAAGATTGGCCTTACACTAGGGTTTGTAGAACTTTAAAGTGTACAACCATGGAAAGAAAAAAAAAATACTGTGCATGTAATTTGCATATGTTGAATATTTCTTTTTTTTTTTTTTTTGTATCCTACAAGAGTCATGAATTTGAATATGAATTAGTACTGATCTGATGATACTTAGCCAAATACAGTATTACTTTGATGTAGGTGTCATGAATATTTAACTTGAATGTGAGCTTCTTTCTTTTGAATTTTGTGCATGTAAATAAATTTTTGTTTTACTGATTTCATCTCTGAAGTTTGCTAAATAAAGGGCCCCTTTTTGCTTATGAAATCTCATTCATAGTGAGCTTTATGTATTGTGAAACTAATCTAGCTGATGTACAATATTTAATTACTTCATGTATAAATCAAAGAAAATCGTAACATAATATAACTTATTCTAAACTAACCTACTGTATAGTAATTAAACTTATACTAATCTAACTACAACTAAATCAATCAATCCTAGCCTAAGCCTAATGTAATCAAATCTATCCTACTTTTAAACATATTGTCTTTGATATACCTATGAAGAGTTTAGAGAGTTTTCCTACTTGTGTAGCCTGGCCCTGGGTCAGGCTTGTCTGATGCTTGCCTGGACAACCAGGCTGTTACTGCTGACCCACATATCCATCACAGCCAGGTTGATCTGGCACTTGGTGGAGGTACATGTCCAATTTCCTCTGAAGACTTCTGCACTTGTTCTGGCAGTATTTCTGATATTTTGTGCTAGATTATTGGACAGTCTGGGGCCACAGATGTTGAAAAACTGTTCTTTTATTGTGCCCATGCTTTTCACTGGGATTATTTTACATTTTCTTTCATGTCACACTCCATTATGTTACGACAGTGTGCAGATTTGGCACCAGGCCCTCGAGTACCTTCCTCATGTATATCATTATGTATCTCTCTCTCTCTCTCCTCCATTTCAGCAAGTACGCATCTAGGGCTTTACGGCATTTCCAGTAATTTGAATACTTTATTGGCTCTATGCATACTGTAAATGATCTCTGTATCTGTTCCAGCTCTGATATCTTTCATGCTCTGAAAGGAACCGTCAACACTGAAAAATACTGATTTATGTTGTGTGGGTTATGCTGGTCCGTAAAGTTTGTAATTTGATGTTTCATCACCCTTTCAAAGATTTATGATTGTTTCACAATAGTGCTCTACTACCTCTTTATGTGCAAGAGCTATGTCTGCACTCTTTAAGGCCTCTGGGATTTCATCTAGATTTAAACTCTTTCTCCAAAGAATATTGAGTGCTCATGCTAGTGATATTTTGTAGTACTTCTTTATGGATACGGAATTTTTTGAATTTGGTCCAGGTGCTGCTCGAGTGGACATGTTTTCTTTCCTTTTTGAGTACTGGAGGATTTGTATTTAGGAAAGTTATGTGATATGTGTGACCTTTAGGATAATGAGAATTTTTTTTTTTTGCATTGTCCATCCTGCTTTCGTTTAACAGGTTGCTGAATATTGATTTTTATTAGTCTTTTTGAATTTTGCCCATTACTTTTTCATCATCAATGTATGAATCTCCTGGCCCAATTCTACATTTATGGTTTCTAGCACTATCCTTGACAGCTTTTTGTTCCCTTTTTTTGTCTCCCTTCTGATATGAAAGGTTAAATTTTTGTTCTAATTCAATAATTTCTCAGTTAAGGCTATCTTTTTTTCATTATGACATATACACCTTTTTAAGCAATTTGGTAACCCTTTTTCTTTGTCATTCTTCAACGCTCCCTCTATTTGATCTTTTAGGCTTTCTCAGCAATATACAGTGGACCCACGGTTAACGAAAAAACTTCATCCCAGAAGCCTGCTCAAGTGCCATTACCGAACGAATTTAAGTCCTTAAGAAATAATGTCACGTACTATGTTAGTCTATTTCAGACCCCCAAAAATACACTTCTACATGCACTTAAGTGGAAGTGGAACAGAATTCTTCCTCCGTAAGCCATGCGTGTCGTAAGAGGCGACTAAAATGCCGGGTGCAAGGGGCTAGTAACCCCTTCTGTATATATTACTAAATGTAAAAGGAGAAACTTTCGTTTTTTCTTTTGGGCCACCCTGCTTCGGTGGGAAACGGCCGACGTGTTGAAAGAAGAAGACTTACATAATTGTACGATTTCCGGGGTATTCGTTAACCGAGGGTCCACTGTATACAGTATTTTGCACAGACCTTGTATGCTTCTGTATTCAGCTTTTCCAAGATTAACGTAATTTTCATTATTTCTTATGGGAATAAATAATGAAAATTAGGATTTAAGAGTGCTCATGACTGTATCCTAGGGTATGTCTGATACTTCTTTACTTATTTTGACCTAATCGATTCTCTGATTATTGAAGTTAAATTTACTGAACATCCCTTCTCATATACTATTTCTGGAGTTTTCCACTGCTGCATTTATATTTGTTTGTATGTCTGTGATGTTGTGATCAGAATATCTTGTATTTGTAGTTACTATCATGTTTCTGATTAGTTCTTCATTATTCAGTTCTAGTGGGTTCTGTAATCTGTTGCTTCAAGGCAAACTTTTCACAAAACCCCATTAGTTTTCTGGTTTGTATCTGTTGAACTAGTGTGCTTCCAGGAACTATTTCTATCACAATGTTGTGATACACGATTTTTCATTTAAGTTTTGGGTGATAGAAATCTCGGAGGATAATATTTGGGGTAGGATTTTCAAGGGATCTATCCATTTTCCATATTTGTTTCATGAACTCAGGCATTGCCGATGGTGGTTTATATACAGCCTCTCCTCACTTAACCATGGAGTTCCATTCCTTAGACCACGTCATTAAACGAATTCGTCGCTAAGTGAAGAGCATACTATAATGGTAGTGAGTTTGTGTCAACCATCTTTGATATTGTTTTAATGTCACCTTTTGCACCATTTATAACATTTCTAGTATATTTTTAAATGTTTATACAGTAGTGTACTGCATATTGAAATAAACAGAATAGGGGAAATCAGCTCTAATATACATTATTTAGGTATGAATACTGGTCAGAGAGCCCGTCATAAGTCCAAGGCGCCGGTAAATGAGTATGTCGCTAAGTGAGGAGAGGCTGTACTTCTACTGTATCATATATCGATTTCAACAGTTCCATGAAACATGATGCGGTTTTCACATAGAGACCTACTCCTCCCTGTAACCTGTTCACTCTGTCACATCTATAAACATTGTAATTTTTCACCCTTATCTCCCCATCCAAAACATCCCTTGTAAATGTTTCTGAAAATGCTCCAAACAGTGCATTTGCTTATGTGAGGAACTCACTTACATAGTTAACTTTGTTACTTCATTTGTGTTTAATCCCTAAGGATTAAGGAAGGAGGATATACCATTTGGGATGTGATGGCTCTGGTGTTGTATCATCCTGTAGCATGGCTGTTTATGTACATATTCCTAGTCTCTCCAGTACTCGTAATGTGGGGTGATGCATGTTTGGCATTGATGTGTGCGAATAACACACAATATGCAGGCTGAGGCAGTTACTGAGAAGGCATTTCAACGTCGTCTCAATAAATCTATTGGCTGCATTTTGTGTCTTATTCATATACTTGTCAGTATATTTTACCATTGATAGGCCTTGGTGTGTGATTTACTGATTTGCTGTTTTGCATTGCCACCTGTTTATGTATTTCCTGTTGTATTTTCTTGTAATTCATCGTTTCTTTCTTTGTTATGTCTCTTCTCCTGAAATTTTTTTTCTACTGTCTCTCATTTTTTTCATGTGCATTTCTATATCATTGTGACCTCTTCCTAATTTAATTCAACTGAATTTATTTCTAATCTAGTTTTATTTCTCCTAACTAAACCTGTTCTAACCTAATGTAGCTAAGCCTATCCTAACCTAATGTTACTAAACCTATCCTAACATAACGTAGCTAAACTTATCCAAATCTAATCCAATTAAACCCGTCCTAACCTAATATAACCAAACATGCCCTAACCTAATAGTACAGTGGAACCTCGGTTTTCGTATGCCTTAGTTTGTATGTATGTAAAACTATAGTTATTCTCTATAAAATGTATTTTTTGTTAATATTTTTGGGTGTCTGGAATGGATTAATTGGATTTACATTATTTCTTATGGGAAATATTAACAAAAAATACATTTTATAGAGAATAACTATAGTTTTACATACAAACTAGAGCATACAAAAACCGAGGTTCCACTGTATAACCAAACATATCTTACCCTAACCTAGACTATCCCAAGTTTGCCATATACTAATGTTTGAACAGAAGCATATTTATGGCGTCTCCTACTGCAAAAGGTCACTGCATCTTAAGATGATAATTGCTTTAGCATGATTTTCTTTTAGGCTTAAGTAATCCCTGTAAAGGTTGTTTTGAGTTGTGTGTTTAATAAAAAATTTGATGTGAAAATTAAATTTCAAGTATCTTTTTTCCTGTTTTATAAAACTACATTTGTATTATTGAAGTATTTACTTTGCTCAGTAGAGATGGCCGAGATGCCCTAGAAATAGAAGCAGAAGCCATTCTTCGGAGACTAGAAGCAGAAGAAGAGGCTGAAAAGGCACGCAAAGAATTCATGAATCAACTTGAAGAACAACAACAAATAAGGTACTATATGCCGATATATATTCTATGTATGTATGTATATTTAATTTTTTTTTTCAACATACCGGCTGTATCCCACCGAGGCAGGGTAACTCGAAAAAAAAGAAACCATAGTTTTTCTTCTTTTTACATTTAGTAATTTATACAAGAGAAGAAGTTACTAGCCCCTTGCTCCCAGCATTTTAGTCACCACTTACGACACACATGGCTTACAGAGGAAGGATTCTTTTCCACTTTCCCATGGAGATGAAAGGAAATAAATAAGAACCAGAATTATTTAAGAAAATAGAAGAAAACTTCTAAATATCTGAACACATTCACTTCCTCCATACTTTCTGCTTCCAATCTGATATCCAGTTTTTCATTACCTAAATTGTTTGTTACCATCATCACCTTGCCCTTTCCTGTGTTCACATTAAATTTCTTTCTTTTACATACCCTCTCAAATTCATCCACCAACCTTTGCAACTTTTCTTCAGAATCTTCCAAAATCACATTCATACCAAAAAACATCTGTGGTAACTCTCATTTTGTATTAGATTCTGCATATTTAATCTTTCACCTCTCCCCAACACCCTAGCATTCACTTTTTTGACCCTCCCCCTCTGTAAATATGCTAAACAACCATGGTGACATCATACGTCTCTGTCTAAGGCCTCATTTTACTGGAAAATAATCTCCCTTTCTGCTACATACCTTAACATGAGCCTCACTGTCCTCATAAAAGCTCTTACCTGCTCTCAATATCCTACCACCTTTTCCATTCATTTGCAACAGCTGCCACATTGCTCCCTTATCCACTTTATGATACGCCTTCTATACTTTTATAAATCCTTGAATGCAACAAAAACTTTCTTAATTTTATCTAAATATTGTTCACTTAAATGTTTCAATGTCACTGTAAACATTTGGCCTACACTTCCTAAACCCTCCTTGTTCATCTCCAATCCTACTCTTTGTCTTGCCCTTAATTCTTTCAATAATAACTCTATCATATACAGTGGTCCCTCGGTTTTCGCCGAAAATTCGTTCCAGAATGCTGCTCAAGTGCCATTACCGAACGAATTTACTTCCTTAAGAAATAATGTCACGTAGGTTAGTCTATTTCAGACCCCCAAAAATACACTTGCAACAGCACTTACGAAAATACACTTACATAAATGTTCGAGTTTGGAGATGCACGAAAACCGAGGGACCACTGTACCTGGTATACTCAACAGGCTTATTTCCCTATAATTTTTACACTTTTGTCCCCTTTTTCTTTATAGAAAGGAGCTATGCATGCATTCTGCTAATCTCTAGGTTCCTTCCCCTCTTTCATATGTTTATTGAATAAAACTACCAACCATTCTAAAACTATATTCCCATCTGCTTTTAACATTTCTGTCATGATCTCATCAGCCCCAGCTGCTTTACCCCCTTTCATTTAATCTACTGCCTTATGAACCTCCACTACTCTCACATCTGGCTCTTCCTCTCTCTTGAAGGATATTATACCTCCCTGGCCAGTGTATTTTGGTTGCCTGTTACAACACATATGGCTTACTGTGGAAGGATTCTTTTTCACTTCCCCATGGAGATAAAAGTAAATAAGAACAAGAACTATTAAGAAAATAGAAGAAAACTCAGATGGGTGTGTATACATACACCTGTACATGCATGCTTAGTGTACCTGTTATCTTGTGTGGTTATGAGACAGAAAGTAGACACCAGCAATCCTACCATTGTATAAAACAATTACAGGCTTCCATTTCACACTCACTTGGCAGAACAGTAGTACCTCCTTATAATACATGCACATACACACACATACATATACGTGATACTGTAATGTTAAATCATATTACGTTCTGGGAAGCAATTTTCGATATCATACTGATATATAATTTTTTTAAATGAAATTATTAGAAAAGTATTTAAAAATTATCATTCCCAGTGCATGGGAATACCTTAAAAAGTGGTGTGAGGATTAAGCAGATTTAGCAACCTAAGTTTTGGATTACAAAGAACAAGATTAATAATTGTTAGAGTATTGCATTAACAGGATATAAATGCTGGGTATTTATCTTGCCAGGTTGATCAGTATTACAATGCTTGAGGTGATGATGTGGCAAGTGTATGTATGCTTTGTTATTTGTGTTTGTACATGGTACTTTAGTATCACCTTTGTACGCAGTCACTCTATTTGGCTTTCTTATATATCATAAATCTTTATTCTTCTACTTCTTTTCTTTCTTTTGTTTTAAAAAGTTACTAATTTCTCTTACTTGGTTTGTTACTTTTTCTCCTTCATATCAGGGCATTAGAGTTGAAGCAAGTACAACACCGGTATTACAATTTTCTAATATTTTTCACATTTAACAACTGATCTGTTGCCTTTCATAAAGAGCTTTCTGGCAGCCTCTTCCCATCTTGCATTTTTTTATTTTCGTCTCCACTCTCATATTGCTGTTTTGGTTAGTAGTTGACTTAAGATATATCAGAATTAAGTTGTGAGTGTGGTTTGTCTGGCAATTGGTGCTGACATTTATAGTCAAGAAAGGGATTTTTCAAAATAAATCTTTATTCTGACTGTGTTTCATTCACTGAAGATAAAGCTGAACGTTGTTAATGAGGCTTAGCACTGGGTGAAATGTCATCAGAATAAAGGTTTACTTTGTGAACTCTCTCTCTCTCTTTATCATTAGTTTGTGAGTGTTAGATTCTATGGTGCTTTGTTCTTCATATGACTCCACTTTTTTCAATCACCAGCAAGCTTCTCTTATTGTTATTCCTAAAGACCCCTCCTCTCAGGTAGTTCATTAATGTAACCTTTCACTGGGCCTGATATTACCTAGGAGTGCAAATAAACAGACATCTGATTTCATTCTAATACACCGTGATTTTAAACAGTCATTCATTAACCCTTTCATACCATTATCTCTTTAATTTTCTGCACATTCTAAACATTGTGATATTAGCATGGATTATTATAAACATAATTACTTAGTACTCTTTACCTAAAATATTGTTTGGCTTCACATAAAAGTACTTGTTTTAAATATTCAATAATGAAATTTAGCAACACTTGAGGTGTTTTGCTTTACTTTCGTCGTCAGAATTCATGAATACAGCAATCTTTGTTTCTTAGTTATATCTGTGGAATAATCTCTTATTGTGGTATTTTAGCCAACACTTTCTCTTCATTTCCAAATTAACTTTTTGGTTTATTAATGTTGTATAATATTTGTTACAGCATTATTATGTAGCAGTTAACTTTGGTTTATGGAAATGTTACATCCAAAGAGTTGTCTATTTTATTTTTAGTACATGGATGATATTTTCTCTTGGATATACAGTAGTTACACTTAGAGTATCAGGTACTGCTTGACACACTTCGTTGTTTCAAAGATTAGCACTTATTTTTTCATCTTGCATTGCTTACACTACATGTGTCTTCTAATCCCTTCATCCACTGTGACTTCCAACATTCTATGTACCTGCTGTGATATTTTTTATATATTCTCATATGTATTTCATAGTGGTACCAGATGGCAACTGCTGCACTTGAAATAAAAGTTGAAAAAGCATGTTAAATTTTTTAATAAATGTTTAAATATATACTTATGGATCTTTAACAATGAAAAATGTAATGGTGGCAGGTAAGTGAAAAATTTAGGAATGATTTTGATTTGCCACCCTGCTTTAAATGTGGGAGAAGACTTTGGTTTAATAGATATGTTTTTGTGTTCCTGCCACTTAATAGCCGAGTCAACATGGCTTTGAATGGTACTTATTTTTTTTTAGTACTAATATTGGTGATAATTGATAGAATTTTTAGAAAATCTTTTTTGAACCATCCTGCTTTAAATGTGGGAAGGTAACAATATAATTTTAGTAAAATATATAGATACCTCTTGTGCTTCCATGCTATAATGTTATATTACAACATTTCACATTCTACCCTAAAGCTGGCCTGCTGACCTTTTTGGACTGACCCAACAAGACTTGCGAGATGGGTAGGCACCAGCATGTTGTACTGAGTGAATGACTGGGCAGAATGTTGTGGTGTTTGTCACTGAGGTTGACCTCATGCCTGTCCTTGTTGTGCAGTATTACTATTAGTTGGTACTGCAGTAGCTTGACACTTTTATACTGCCGAAGAAGGTTTATTATAATTCCATCTTTGAAAAGGTGCCCTAAACATAACAAATTGTGCTTAAGATATTTTTGCCAAAGAGAACATGTGTTAAATGCTGCTATAATACCATGTGTTATGAACATATTTCTGGCATAGTGGTATACCTTAAGTATAAAATATATTTAATGCTGCCACCCATCAAATCATTCAAATGCAAATCTTCACATTTAATAAATGCCCTTAGTTTGATTCCAAGAGAGTCACAACCCTTCAGTTTGACTTAAAGTTTTATGTATTTTAAAGTAACTTTGATTATTACTCTGAGTATTTATATTATCATAGAAAGGAAACCACTCAAGATGTAATTTTAATATTTTTCATATATTCCTTCAGTCCTTCCAGTTGCACAACTAGCTATTGCTTGTGTTTAGATCAGAGTATCCTTTGTAAAGCTACTTGTAACACTGCTTACAGCTTATCACATCTGCATCTGTATTATGCCGGCAAGTTCTAGCTTATTATTTTCTGTAAGTGTTTATTGATGTATACTGTCTTAGGTAATTCTTTTATCTGTTTCAAATCATACTCTTCACAGTACTTCACACTACATACTTAATACTATACACTGTCTTTCAACTATAGTTTGTTATCTACTGGCCATCTTACTGTATAAAACCTTGAGTTGCTATTAATTTATTATTATCATCATCATCACTAATTAAAACCTGTGACCATTTCTTAATAATTACTTATAAGTTTTTAAACAAGAACCATAGTAAGAACCATTAATAACATGTCTACTACTGCTTCTGTTGCATACCTTGCCTTTTAGCAAATTTTCATTATGAAAAAAACTTGCAAAAATATTTGTATGAATGTTTAAGCCTTGCTAATAATAGAGCATGATGGTGAAAGTGTTTTTTTTTTTTGGGGGGCCACCCTGCCTTGATGGGATGCTACTGGTGTGGGGTAGGGGTCGTCCTTGGAAAGGATGGGGAAGGGGTAAAAGAGGCTTTGTGTGCTAGGGGCTTGGACATGCAGCAGGCATGTGTGGGCATGTTAAATATAAATGGATGGAGACAAATGGTTTTTGGGACCTGATGAGCTGTTGGAGTGTGAGCTGGGTAATATATTGTGAAGGGATTCAGGGAAATTGGTTAGCCAGACTTGAGTCCTGGAGGTGGGAAGTACAGTACCTGCACTTTAAAGGAGGGCTTTGGAATATTGACTGTTTGGAGTGACATCTAAACTGTTGTATCTGGGCACCTCTGCAAAGACAGTGATTATATGTGAATGATGGTGAAAGTGTTTATTTCTTTTTTTGGGCCACTCTTCCTTGGTGGCATACGACCAGTTTGTTAAAAAAAATGTGCTTGTGTGCATGCATGTGTGTGTGTGCATGCCTGTGTGTGTGTGCGTGCATGTGTGCGTGCGTGTGTGTGGTGTGCTTGTGTGCGTGTGCATGCTTGCGAGTGTGTGTGTTTGTGTGTGCGTGAATGCATGTGTGTGTGTGTGTCTGTCTCTCTCCCTCATAGGATTTGCATATGAATGCAGCACATGCAAGCCAGGTCATCTTTGCCAGAGCATTGCATTCTCTATTGATACTTATTTGCATGGTAGTAAATATATTTTGTATCACATTTGCATGTATGTGTGGTATAGAAAACACATTCAGTGGTAACATTTCCCTTTCACCTGCATGTAATATAGGAATGATATTATTTTGTCGTTCCTGATTAACTTTACAGTTTTGTATTTTTCCTTAAAATATTTTACATTAATTTCCTGATTCTTATTGTATTTTTTTTTTGTTAGAGCAACTTTTTACATAATTTCATATCATAGTTATTTACTTATAATAATTAAACTTAAGTGCTTTATAATTTGTATCTACTTTTGTTCAATTTTTTTTTATTTTAGACAATTAAAAGCTTGTCATTTCTTATGCACCTATCACATAGTGACTGTGGATAATTGTTTTTTTCCATCTCTTTTTGTGTGCCCATTTACACATATACATTTATCTGTTTGAGTTTGCTGAGGGTGAGCTCCAACTCTTGGGCTCACCTCTTAACTTTTGATTGACTGCCATGAATTAGCTTTATCATATTTATATTTGAACCTTCATTTGACTAGCAGCCACTGTCATTTGTCAACCCTTTTCTTAATCTTAAATAGAAAATTTCATTTTGTCATTTTTAACCCCTTAACTGCCCAAAGGTAGATCTAGGTTCTCTCGCATAGTGCTCCGAACGTAGATCTACGTTTTTTTTACATGCTTTCTTATGGAGAAAATCAAGGTCAGAGCACTAATGGTAAGAACGTAGATCTATGTGTGGACAGTTAAGGGGTTAACAAGTTACACTCACCAAGCTGTTCTTATGGGGAGTGAGCCCTGAAACTTAACCTTTGGTGTATGAATGCAGTTACTTCCTAGCCACTAGAGTACTATTATGTCTGCATTTGAATTCACAAGTGGTTTGTCTCTAGTACTATTGTGCTGCCTGTGACTTAACTGGTTATGTAGCTTTCGACTATGCTCCCATGTTTTGGTCCCGCTTACATCTGTCTGTACTCACCTATATGTGATTGAAAGCTTTGAATCTTAGCGCTTGGCCCCACCTCTTAACTTGCTATTTGCCAGAGTCGCTTACTCCTAGCCTGGTCCTTCTCTTCCCCCGAGCTGTTAGATTTAATTCCTGTAGCCTCTCTTCACATCTCATACCCCTTAGCTCTGGAAGTAGTCTCATTGCATACTTCAGCATTTTCTCTGATTTCTTAACGTGCTTCTCAGGTGTGTGTTCCATTTTGATGCTGTGTTGTATGCATCTTGTCAGTACTCCTGTGTATTTTGAAGATGGTGATATTACCTCCCCTACCCCTTAACTTTCCATTGAATGCTGTTAATTAGATCCTTTACATTTACATTTCACTTCAGTGTTATTGTCCAACTTGTTCCACTTCTTTATCATTCATATTGTGGGGAAGTACTTTCAGATATCTGACTGGTTGGATCCTCATCTTCATCCATCTCTCCTTTGTATTTTGTATTTTGGTGAAGGTTCTGCTTATCTGTCTTTTTCATGTCCTATCCCAGAGTATTATACATGGCATAATCATGTTGTCTCTGGTTGTGTTTCTCCAGGAACTTGAACTCTGGCTTTTTAATTTTTCTTTACAATTTCTGCCTCAAAGGTCTGGCACAAATATATAGGTACTGTAGTATACCTGGAGAGGGTTTCGGAGGTCAATGCCCCCGCGGCCCAGTCTGTGACCAGGCCTCATAAGTACCTCATAGTACCTTAGATTGTTCTCAGACTTTACGATGTGTCGGGCTAGGTGTGGGTTCTGCACTCAGGCTTGATTATATATTCAGAAGCAGATATGACAAATATGTCCTTCAGTTGAACGTATAAAGTTGGTGTCAAGAATTAGAGCTTATTTTTTTTAAACTTAAATAAGTAATATACAGTGGTCCCTCGGTTTTCGCCGAAAATTCGTTCCAGAATGCTGGTCAAGTGCCATTACCGAATGAATTTACTTCCTTAAGAAATAATGTCATGTAGGTTAGTCTATTTCAGACCCCCAAAAATACACTTGCAACAGCACTTACGAAAATACACTTATATAAATGTTCGAGTTTGGAGATGCACAAAAACCGAGGGACCACTGTACAGTGGACTCCCGGATTTTGTACAGTTCCCAACTCGAACAATTATGTAAGTGTATTTTTGTAAGTGCTTTTGTAAGTGTATTTTTGGGGGTCTGAAATGGACTAATCTAATTTACATTCGTCCTTATGAGAACAAATTCGTTCGGTAACGGCATTCTGGAACAAATTATTGACGAAATCTGGGGGTCCACTGTATATGTATTTTGGGGCCTGACGAGCTGTTGGAGTGTGAGCAGGGTAATATTTTGTGAATGATTCAGGAAAACCAGTTAGCTTGACTTGAGTCCTGGAAGTGGGAAGTGCAGTGCCTGCACTTTACAGGAGGGGGTTTGGGATATGGGCAGTTTGGAGGGACATTTAAACTGTCGTATCTGAGTGCCTCTGCAAAGACAGTGATTATGTATGAGTGATGGTAAAGGTGTTTAATGATGATGAAAGTTTTTTCTTTCTTTTTGTGTTTTTCTTTCGTTTTGGGTCACCCTGCCTCGGTGGGAAACGGCCGATATGTTAAAAAAAAATATGACCTGTATAGGTTTCTGTTTAGGTTTATGAAGGCCATCCTTTTATTTGCCAGCCTAGCAGACACCACTGATGTTTTTCTGTGTGTGTTTCAAGAGTCAAGTTTTGTGTAATGTTTAATCCAAGATTCTTTCCATTTTTGCACTGTCTTTGGTCTCCTTTACCTGACTCCCAGTCTCATCGTTGCACTTGTTGGGGTTGGCCTCTAGTAACCACTAGTCAAACCAATACTGTAGCTTGTTCATGTCTTCCTGCATTTTTCCACAGTCCTCCTTCATTTGTACTATTATTACACTTACCTATCCTGACATTTCATCCCTCACTGTGACTTTTCCTGTGTCTTTAAGATAGTCTTAAATCCATGATTGTACTCTTTCTGTTAGCCATGCTTTCATCTCCATCTTGTTTAGTTGTCATCTGTATCGTATTATATCAAAAAGATTTCTTCTGTTACAGGAAATTCAATTTACCTATCTTCCTTTCCAGGCTAATTTCTCTCAGCCTATTGTAGGCTCTTATTAGGCTTGTGAGACACTGCTTTCCAGTTCTGAAAGTATGTTGCTTCTTTGAAGAATTCTATCTTTACATGCTCCACCAGTCTTTTTTTCTGATTATCCTCTCCATTATTTTACACTACTAGTTTAGAATACTGTAGTTGAGAATCTAATGTCTGTCACATTTCTTGAATAGTATTACATTATTTTACCCTCTTCCAGGTGCCAGGAAGTTCCCTTCCCATTTGATCTATTTATCTGAGCAAATGGCTTGAAAAAGAGTTTTGCTCGCAATCTTAATTTCCATTGGGATATTTTATCAAGTCATATTGCCTTTAGTGTGTCATGTCCTTAAGGACCTCAGTACTGTACTTCATCCCTGCTTGTTGAATATTTGCCTGTTCTGTGGTTTGTTCCTGCCCTTAATAACTTTAGCTTTAGTTGTTGATTTGTAATGAAGATGTGAAACTTTCTTTAAACTTTTTACAGACATTAGATGTTAAGTATTGTCTATGAGTAGCACATAATCTTTTACCAGTAGTGTCAGCTCATTTTTAATTTTCATTTCTTCTAATGTGGCTGTGGAGTAATGTTGGCTTAAATTTTGGTATGGCTGCATTATGTACAGTTCAAATTGTCTTTCTGTTTCCTTACTTTAGGAGTCATTTCTAGTTCTTTTGTTTAACTCTTTTTTTCTGCTGTAAATGTGCTCTGCATTTTTTCAAGCTTCTTTAGTTCCTGTGTTTTGCTTTGGCAGTTGAACATAGTTCTTCCTATTTTATTTTATTCAGATTTTCCAGCTTAGCTTGGCATCTGGCTATATTTTTATCAGTAGTCTTTTCATAACTTCATAGGCTCTCTTTGAATCATAGCTTTTTGGTCATTGTATCTTTACCTATGTTTTTCAAAATCATTTCAACTTCGTATCAAAATATCAGCATGTATTGTTTGTCTTTGCAGTGGTTGAATCATAGCTACTGGCCCCTTTTCTCCACCTTATAATTAACCCTTTTACTGCATAGGTTGTGATAATAAACCAAGGGAATTTTTGTCTGGCTATGCAAGTCACTGTTTTGCTCTAGGTTCCGAAAACTATTTTTGAACATCGCATGCTGTGCTGTGACATCGTTTTATTGTTTTTGTTTTCCTGAGTTACCCATTTGATGGGTAGTTTCTATATAATCTTTTATTTTTTATTGTCTTTGATAGGTCCTTTTAAATTGATATTGCATTATTGTTGGATTTTTTTAGTAACTTCCTTCTGCTTGCCATGATTGAGTATTAATTGTAGTGGTTTGTTTTCTCGCCTTTCTTAACTGTTTGATTGTCACAACTCCCAAAATTGAAAGTCCTGTCAGTGTCGGAATTTAAAAAAAATATTATCATTGAAAATAGTGTTTTTTTCTAAAAAAATATTAACACCAAGAATGGAATGGTGCAGGCACGAAGTTGGATATTGGAGAGCACTTTACACAACTGCAATTTTACCCATTTTGAGTTATTGCTCAGACTGATCCATTTTCTGGCTTCCATACTATCAATTGAACATTATTCTATCAAAACTATCGTGCAATGTGCTCAGAATTTTACACAAAATTCAATAGATTCCAATTTAAAAAGTGTCCAAAATAAATGGTGTAGGCATTCAAGCCACTAAAGCAACCTTTCCTCTCCTCATTAATCATGTTTCTGGACCTCTCTCATATAACATTTGCCCTCCGTTTTGAATTCATCATTACACAAATAGTCAAAGTTTTTCAGAGGTTAGCTCTTTCCTTCATGCACTGCGTGGGGCAGGATTTTTTTTGTTTAATCTGTGTACACTTATCATGCAGACCCATTCTCTCATGTGTAGGCCAAAATTTACTACTCATAGCATATTTAAGGGCCCTGTGATTAACACAGATCTATGAGTGCCACTGGCCTTACCACTGTAGATCTAAATGGGAGACAGTGAAAGGGTTAATTTGTTTGTATCTTGTTACATGGTTTTTACTGTTGAAATTAGGTCAGCATGCTGTTATACTTATTTGAATTATTTCTTGTTTATCTCTTGAATTCTTGATGTGTTTTCATTTTCATCATTGCTGAAAACTATAACTATGTTGTTCCTGTTGGCAGATTTTCTTATTAGCTTATGATGACAGTAGTTGCTATTGTCTTCTGAAACTCTTGTGTTCATAATAAGCAATGTATTACATTCTTTTACCTGATGTATTTATTTTCCAATTCCTCGTTGTGATTGACTGTATTTGTATAACTCTTGTTCATCTTTGCTTTTCATGCCTCTACCTTTCTTTTCTGACTTTCTGTTTTCTGATTTATCAGTGTGTACGTAGTTATTTATATACTTGCCAAACTATGTTTATGGGGATTAAATTATAGCTCCTGACTTCTCTTACTATTCACTTGACTAATGCAGTTGATTCCTAGCCTCTTGGGTATAATCATACCTACTTTTATATCATGTATCCTTGTTTTGTATGTGGATGAGTGAGTGGATGAGCACGTGGCTCAGCCAGCCTTAACTAAATACCAGGAGACAATGTTTTCATTTCTGGCAATATAATTAATCTGCATTGTGGGGTAGATATTTATTAGTTTTTATACATTGGCAAGGGCATGTTTTGAACATTACCAACATTTCCAACTCTTTTGTTTTTTTAGGTTGAACTGAAACATTTTAATAACAAAAGTCATTACATTAGGCTGTTTGATAAAAGGATACTTAATGAAGTAAATAAACATTGTCATTGGACACTTGGCTCATAATGTTACTGCTGATGTCCTGTTCTATTACACGTTCCTTTCTTGACTTTTTGTCTAAGGAATTTTCATGTTATATCAAATTCTTCTTTTTTTTTTTTTCTTTTTTTTTTTCAACAAGTCGGCCGTCTCCCACCGAGGCAGGGTGACCCAAAAAGAAAGAAAATCCCCAAAAAGAAAATACTTTCATCATCATTCAACACTTTCACCACACTCATACATAATCACTGTCTTTGCAGAGGAGCTCAGATACGACAGCTGAGAATTGTCCCTCCCAGCTGTCACTATCCCAGACCCCTCCTTTAAAGTGCAGGCATTGTACTTCCCATTTCCAGGACTCAAGTCCAATTAAATCAATTAACTGGTTTCCCTGAATCCTTTCACAAAATGTTACCCTGCTCACACTCCAACAGATCGTCATGTCCCAAAAACCATTCATCTCCATTCACTCCTATCTAACATGCTCACACATGCTTGCTGGAAGTCCAAGCCCCTCGCCCACAATACCTCCTTTACCCCCTCCCTCCAACCTTTTCTAGGACGACCCCTACCCCGCCTTCCTTCCCCTACAGATTTATACGCTCTCCAAGTCATTCTACTTTGATCTATTCTCTCTAAATGACCAAACCACCTCAACAACCCCTCTTCAGCCCTCTGGCAAATACTTTTAGTAACTCCACACCTTCTCCTAATTTCCACACTCCGAATTTTCTGCATAATATTTACACCACACATTGCCCTTAGACAGGACATCTCCACTGCCTCCAGCCTCCTCCTCGCTGCAGCATTTGCAACCCATGCTTCACACCTATATAAGAGTGTTGGTACCACTATACTTTCGTACATTCCCTTCTTTGCCTCCATGGATAACGTTTTTTGTCTCCACAGATACCTCAACGCACCACTCACCTTTTTTCCTTCATCAATTCTATGGTTAACCTCATCCTTCATAAACCCATCCGCTGACACGTCAACTCCCAAATATCTGAAAACATTTACTTCTTCAATAATCCCTCTCTCCAATGTGATATCCAATTTTTCTTTATTTAAATCGTTTGATACCCTCATCACCTTACTCTTATCTATGTTCACTTTTAACTTTCTACCTTTACACACTCTCCCAAACTCGTCCACTAACCTTTGCAACTTTTCTTTAGAATCTCCCATAAGCACAGTATCATCAGCAAAAAGTAACTGTGTCAACTCCCATTTTGCATTTAATTCTCCATAATTTAATCCCACCCCTCTCCCCAACACCCTAGCATTTACTTCTTTTACAACCCCATCTATCAATATATTAAACAACCATGGTGACATTACACATCCCTGTCTAAGACCTACTTTTACCGGGAAGTAATCTCCCTCTCTCCTACACACCCTAACCTGAGCCTCACTATCCTCATAAAAACTCTTTACAGCCTTCAGTAACTTACTACCTATTCCATACACTTGCAACATTTGCCACATTGCTCCCCTATCCACTCTATCATATGCCTTTTCTAAATCCATAAATGCAATAAAAACTTCTCTACCTTTATCTAAATACTGTTCACATATATGCTTCACTGTAAACACTTGATCTACACATCCCCTACCCACTCTAAAGCCTCCTTGCTCATCTGCAATCCTATTCTTCTTTATTAACATTAATATATTCACAACTTCTGCTCACTCATCTTTATTTTAATAATTTCACAAATACAGTAGGTGCTCAAATTTCTGAACCATATGGCCTATTGCCTCATCTGTATGCAGCGTTGTCTAGCTAGATGACTCTTGAGGGGGACTTTTTTTTTTTTCTGTGGGGCCTATTTCATTAAAACAACTGCTTTTAATGTATCATAAGCAAAAATTACACAATTCTTGACAAAATTGTACCAAACAAGTAGGAACATATTGCATCTGCACCAGACAGGCATATACTGTACTGAATCTCAGTGAATCTGATTATGTATATTTTAAAAGAAATTATTAACCGAGAGAATAATTTTGCTTATTGTAACTTGTGTAGGCAGCAGCAGCAGTGGTCCTGGCATCAGCCTAGTTTTGAGAGATCCTTGTGTGCTTCCTTTCTCTCATAATATACTGTGAACATTTATAATATGAATGTCAGAAATTGACCTGCAAGTAATGAAAAGTTCACTTGAAAACATTCATTTTAGATTAGCACATGACAGAATGTGCCACTCGCTCATAAAATTGATGCAGTAATAAATATACGCATTGACATCTTATCATGCAGAGAAATCAAAGAGTAGAAATTAAAAGGCAGTCTAGGGTGACCAATAGTACAGTCAAAATGACTCAGGAAATAGTAATGACACGATTGCAAACAAACCATACCACTGGTGGGGTTCGAACCCGCGGTCAGAGAGTCTCAAAACTCCAGACCGTCGCGTAACCCACTGGGCCAGTTAGCTAGTTGGATGAATCTTATGGAAGCTAGCTGGCCCAGTGGCTTACGTTACGGTCTGGAGTTTTGAGACTCTGACCGCGGGTTCGAACCCCACCCGTGGTATGGTTTTTTAGTACAGTCAAACCTTGGTTTTCGTATGCCCTAGTTTTTGTTCGATTCTGTTTTCAATTACTTTTTTCGTTTAAATTTTGTCCCAGTTTTCGTACATCCGCTCTGTTTTCATACAGTTGAAAATGGTCTTACCAAACTTGTTCGCCTGCCCGCGTGACTCGGCCACTCATTTCCCAGAATCGAGCGCCCACACAAAGCATCCCATGCATTCGTGATTCAGTCTGCCTTTGTTTCTCGTTGAGTAAGCAACGGGAAAGAAGGGAAGTAACCCAGGATAGGGCCTTGATACCTGAATTCCTTATGGACGGGGATTCCCCTTCCAAACAACCTCTCCTCCTCGCTGTCTTCCATACGCCATCAAGAGTCTTCAATAAAGGTAAAAGTGATGTTAAATGTTCATTTATCCATTTCATAAGTCATTTATATTTATTTCTCATTATTTTCTGTATGTAAAACTATAGTTATTCTCTATAAAATGTATTTTTTGTTAATATTTTTGGGTGTCTGGAACAGATAATTTGATTTATATTATTTCTTATGGGCAATATTGCTTCAGTTTTCGTATGATTCTGTTTCGTCAGACTTTTTTGAACAGATTAATCACAAAAACTGAGGTTCCACTGTATTATTCAGAAAACTGAGGAGGGGTTTTTGAGATGGTTTGGTCATGTAGAGAGGATGGACAGGGACAAGTTGGACAAAGTGGATGTATAAAGGAGAGAAGGGGTCGTCTCATAAATGATTGGAGAGAGGGAATACAAAAGACTTTTTGAGCTTTAGGGATTTGAACATCCATCAGGCTTGTGTGAGCATGTTAGATAAGATAGAATGGAGACAAGTGGCTTTTAATGGACATGCTGTTGAAGTGTGAGCAGGGTAACTTTTATGAAGGGATTCAGGGAAACCGGCTAGCCAGACTTGAGTCCTGGATGTGGTATGGGAAGTGTCTGCATTCTGAAGGAGGGGTGGGGATGTTGTGGTCAGAAGGGTAATCTGATTCTGATGTTAGCACACTGCTAGATTGAGTGAATGTTTAGGTCACCCTGCTATGATAGGAGATGGGCATTGCTTAAAAAAAAAATATGGTGAATAATTTATTTAAAATTATTAATAAATATTTTTTATTATTTGTTGAGGTTCAGTATGTCATATTTTAATAGATATCAAAATATTTTTGGGGTTTTGTTATTTTTCTGTGATTGTAAATGCTGCCATTGGGTGTTTGGATAACCATGGTTGGAAGGAAGGTGATGTTTTTAAAATAAGTGGTCAGATATCTCTAATGTGGCTATGATAAAGCACTTATTGAGCTGTATTTTAGGAAATGGCTGTTGTACATTTAATTTGAAATATTGTTTATCCAGCTGCTGGGAGGTGGCTGGTTGATCCTTATATCTTGTTAATAGGTGTACAGGCACTAGAGCACCCACTGTAGATCATTTCATTTAGACCTTTTTGCTATATTCTTTTGTTTTTCTTTTATCACACCGGCTGTCTCCCACCGAGGTAGGGTGACCTGAAAAAGAAGAAACACTTTCACCACCACTCATGCCATTACTGTCTTGGCTATGACAACATTACAGCTCAGATGATCCTCCAAATTTCAGTATCCCCAAACCTCCTTCAGAGTGCAGGCACTGTACTTTCCACCTCCAGGACTCAGGTCTGGCTCATTGGTTTCCCTGAATCCTTTCATTAATGTCACCTTGCTTGCACTCCAACAGCACATCAAGTCATAAAAACCACTTGCCTCCACTCACCTTTATCTAACACACTCACACATGTCTGTTGAGTGCCCAAGCCCCTTGCATACAAAACCTCCTTTACCCCCTCCCAACCTTTCCAAGAATGACCCCTACCCCTCCTTCCTTTCACTACAGATTTATATGCCCTGCAAGTTATCCTGTTTGCTCCATCCTTTACAAATATCCTAACCACCTCAACAGACCCTGTGGAAAGTTCATCTATGGAGGCAAAAAAGGGTAGTGTAATAGAGTATAATGGTAACAACACCTGTCTGTGTGTGTGACGCATTGACTTTGTGTTGCAGAAAGGAGGTGGTTGAAGACAGTAGAGATGTCATGGTTCAGGGCAATGTGTGGTGTAAATACTATGCTGAGAATTTGGAATGTGGAGATTAAAAGAGGGTGTGGGTTTACTAAGAGTATAATTCAGAGAGCTGAGGAGAGGTTGTTAGGTGGTTTTGGCATTTGAGGTGGAAGGCAGGGAGTGACAAGGGTCATCCCAGGAAGGGTTCAGGGAAGGGGGTAAAGGATTTTTTGAGTACTAGGGACTTGAACATCCAACAAGCTAGTGTGAGTATGTTAGATCAGAGTGGAGAGAAGTAGTTTTTTTTATGACTTGACATGCTGTTGAATTGTGAGCAAGGTAACATTAAGGGATTCATGGAAACTGTTAGGTGGACTTGGGTCCTGAAGATGGGACATACAGTGCCTGCACCCTGAAGGAGGGGTTGGGGATGTTGCACTTTCAAAAGCCATCTGAACTGTGATGTCATAACTCTTCTGGCAAGACAGCAATTGATTGATGGTGAAAACATTTCCTCTTTTTTCTCGGTCACCCTACCTTGGTGGGAGATGGCTGATGTTGTGGTCAGAGGGTACACAGATTGTGATATCAGCACTCTTCTGGAAAAACATTGATTGTATGAATGTGCTTTTTGTTTGGGTCTTCGTACGTTGGTGGTAGATGGCTGTTGAGGTGAAAATAAAAGTTTGTATGTACAGTTGTACCCCGGATTTTGTACAGCTCCCAACTCGAACAATTATGTAAGTGTATTTTTGCAAGTGTTTTTATAAGTGTATTATTGGGGGTCTGAAACGGACTAATCTAATTTACATTCATCCTTATGGGAACAAATTCCTTCAGTAACGGCACTCGAGCAGCATTCTGGAACGAATTATTGACTGTATACATGATTCTATGTATGTATGTTTTTTTTTTTTAACACTTAGGCTGTTTCCCACTGAGGTAGGGGGACCCAAAAAGAAAGAAAAACTTTCATCATTCAACACTTTCACCATCACTGATACATAATCACTGTCTTTGCAGAGGCACTCATATACAACAGTTTAGATGTCCCTCCAAACTGCCAATATCTCAAACTCCTCCTTTAAAGTGCAGGCATTGTACTTCCCATTTCCAGGACTCAAGTCTAGCTGACCAGTTTTCCCTGAATCCCTTCACAATATATTTCTCTGCTCACACTCCAACAGCTTGTTAGGTCCCAAAAACCATTTGTCTCCATTTACTCCTAACACGCTCACGCACGCTTGCTGGAAGTCCAAGCCCCTCGCCCACAAAACCTCCTTTACCCCCTCCCCCCCAACCTTTTTGAGGAGGACCCCTACCCCACCTTCCTTTCCCTACAGATTTATATGCTCTCCAAATCATTCTACTTTGTTCCTTTCTCTCTAAATGACCTCTCTTCAGCCCTCTGACTAATACTTTTAGGAACTCCACACCTCCTCCTAATTTCCACACTACGAATTCTCTGCATAATATTTACAGTACACACTGCTCTTAGACACGACATCTCCACTGCCTCCAGCCTCTTCCTCGCTTAAGTATTTACAGTCCATACTTCACACCCATATAAGAGTGTTGGTATCACTATACTCTCGTACATTCCCTTCTTTGCCTTCATGGATAATGTTTTTTGTCTCCACAGATACCTCAACGCACCACTCACCTTTTTTCCTTCATCAATTCTTTGGTTACCCTTATCCTTCATAAACCCATCTGTTGACAAGTCAACTCCCAAATATATGAACACATTCACTTCTTCCATACTCCCTCCTTCTAATGTGATATCCAATTTTTCTTTATCTAAATTTTTTGATACCCTTATCTATGTTCACTTTCAACTTTCTGCCTTTTCACACATGTATGTATGTATGTATAAGTATATATGTTTGTTTTAGGAATAGATTTGGGGAGATGTGCTTTAACATATTATTTCCTTCAGGATGGGTAGGTTAGTATTCTGATAGATAAAGTAATATTTGTTGTGGATTAATTAGTGTGATGGAAAGTTTAAAAATCTTTTCACAGATTACAAAGAGAGCAAGAAAGAGCTAAGAAACAAGAAGAGCTGCGCCGAGAAAAAGAGGTATGTACTAATTGATTCACACAATATTTAGCCGTATAGGAGGTCTCCATCTTACAAAAAAGTTGCAATCCAGGTATTTCAACTTACAAACAAGTTGCATTCCAGGTGTTGCAACTTTGAAATAAATAGCATTCCTAGTGTTTGAGATTAAAAATTTTTTTTTGTATGAAACAGTAGTATAAAGGATGGTTATATCTCACACATCAGCACTGAAGCTTAGCACGAGTACCTGTAAGTGCCCCATTTGCAAGTGCAGATGTGTGGAACCTGGAGCATTTTTAAGTTGAAGGTCTCCTATATGTATTCAAAGCTTACATATGAAATGTAGCAGTATTATTGCGATATATTTTCTTCTGTTTTTGGCAGGCAGAGATGAATTTTGTGTTTCATGATACATTTTTAAATATGAGTAGTATTGTATACAGTGGACCCCCGAGTTTCGTAAACCCCGGAAATCGTACAATTATGTAAGTATAATATTTTGGGTTCTTGTGAAAGTGTATTTTTGGGGGTCTGAAATAGACTAACCTACGTGACATTTTTCCTTAAGGGAGTAAATTCGTTCGGTAATGGCGCTTGAGCAGACTTCAGGAGTGAAGTTTTTACGAAACTCGGGGGTCCACTGTATTGTGATGAAGTGGTAGCTCGGGCAATTTTAGAGTATTTATGTAATGAGAATATGCCATTACCAGTGTGAAAGGAGAGAATACACCAGAAAGAGCTATCAAGCAATGAAATGACAAACAAGGAAGAGAGGGCACTCTTCATGGAGCTTAATGTAGCAAAGGTATAAGAACCAGATGGATTGTCACTCAAACTGATCTTTAACAAATCGTTAATGACTGGTGAGGTGTCAGATAACTGGAGGATAGCAAATGTGATACAGTACAAAAAATTCTAACATGAAAGAAGATCGAAAGTGTATTCTGTACGTGTAGAAAAAGAGTGTACTTTCCAATCAATGTAGCATGTGCCCAATTTGAAATATTTACATTCATACTTATAAATTCTTCTGCCATTAGATGGGGAGTTGGAGGCATTGGAAAGATGGCAGGAATATTCTGAGGAGCTGTTCAATGTTGATGAAGAAATGGAGGCAGTGATTTCATGCATTTGGCCTGGGAAATATAACATCCTTTAGGAGTGAGGAAGAGCCAGATGTGAGAGTAGTGGAAGTGCATGAGGCAGTGGCACTTGACTTGGTTGGTAGTGCACTTGGCTTGCATACTGAATGTCCATGGTTCGATTTCTGGCAGGGTAGAAATGTTGAGCTTGTTTCCATACACCTGCTGCCCCTGTTCACTTAGCAGTAAGTAGGCACTTGGGTGTTAGTTGACTGTTGTGGGTCGCATCCCAGGGAGGGGTCGTAGTATATTCCTCAGATAGGGGTAGGGCTCGAAATGAGCTGAGGTAAAAAAAACAGCTCTTAGCCTGTAAAATAGATTTGTGTGGAAAAAAAAAAAAGCTGGGACTGATGAGATCATGAGAAAAATGTTAAAATCAGGTGGGGGGATATAGTTTTGGAGTGGTTGGTACTTTTGTTCAGTAAATGTATGAAAGAGGGGAAGGTACCTAGGGATAGTGTAAAAATTATAGGGAAATGAGCTCATTGAGTATACAGCTAGCCCTCCACTTTCGCGAGTTCCACTTTCGCGAGCTTTGAACATTCGCGAATGCCCAGCTGCCTAGTCATATTTACCAAACAAATGTGGGAAAAAAGTACGAGTTAGAATCCACACATGAGACTCATCATGCCATGCAGTTACACTCCGTATAATCACCTCCATTCAGCTGTCATCGGTAACTGCATGGCTAACTACATCACCATCATCATCGTCGTTGTCATCATCACAAATCGTCGGAGTTCGTCTGCGTCATTATTTGTTATTAAACCATAACATGTATTATATACTACAATATTTTACAATGTTTTCATGTGTTTTATGATTGCTCATGGTTCAGTAGGTTAAGGAAGCAGTATTGTTAGGCTAAGTAAATGCTATTATTATATTTCCCTACAATATACACATGTACGTATTTGTGCATCAAAACATTCACGAACACAACAGTACAGGACTGTATTATTATACAGTGACCCTCGGTTTTCGTTGAAAATTATTTCTAGAATGCTGTTTGAGTGCCGTTACCGAATGAATTTGTTCCCATAAGTACAAATGTAAGTTAGATTAGTCATTTCAGACTCCCAAAAATACACTTACAAAAGTTCTAACAAAAATACACTTACATAATTGTTCGAGTTTGGAGGTGAACGAAAACCGAGGGTCCACTGTGTTTCCCTACATCATATTTGCTCACCAAAACATTCGCAAATTTTCATGATTCACGAGGTTCTTGATCCCCTTACCCTCACGAATGTGGAGGGCCTCCTGTACCAGGTAAAGTACATGTATATGGTAGTCATTATTGAAAGAATTAAAGGTAAAATGGAGAGCAGGATTGCAGATAAACAAGGAGGCTTTAGGAAGGGTAGGGAATGTGTAGACCAAGTGTTTACATTGAAGCATATGGGTGAATAATATTTAGATAAAGGTAAGGATGTTTTCATTCCATTCATGGATTTAGAAAAGCCATACGATAGGGTGGATAGGAGAGCAATGTGGCAGATGCTGCAAGTGTATGGAGTAGGTTGCTGAAAACATTTTTTTATTAACACATCGGCCGATTCCCACCAAGGCAGGGTGGCCCGAAAAAGAAAAACTTTCATCATCATTCACTCCATCACTGTCTGGCCAGAGGTGTGCTTTACACTACCCCTACCCTGCCTTCCCTCCACTACAGATTTATACACTCTCGAAGTCATTCTGTCTCGTTCCATTCTCTCTACATGTCCGAACCACCTCAACAACCCCTCCTCAGCTCTCTGGATAATAGTTTTGGTAATCCCATACCTCCTCCTAATTTCCAAACTCCAAATTCTCTGCATTATATTCACACCACACATTGACCTCAGACATGACATCACCACTGCCTCCAGCCTTCTCCTCGTTGCAACATTCATCACCCATGCTTCACACCCATATAAGAGTGTTGGTATAACTATACTCTCATACATTCCCCTCTTTACTTCCATGGACAAAGTTCTTTGTCTCCACAGACTCCGAAGTGCACCACTCACCCTTTTCCCCTCATCAGTTCTATGATTCACCTCATCCTTCATAGACCCATCTGCTGTCATGTCCACTCCCAAATATCTGAATACATTCACCTCCTCCATACTCTCTCCCTCCAATCTGATATCCAATCTTTCATCACCTAATCTTTTTGTTATCCTCATCACTTTACTCTTTCCTATATTCACTTTCAGTTTTCTTCTTTTACCTACCCTACCAAATTCATCCACCAACCTCTGCAACTTCTCTTCAGAATCTTCCAAAAGCACAGAGTCATCAGCAAAAAGCAACTGTGACAACTCCCACTTTGTATTTGATTCTTTATCTTTTAACCCCACACCTCTAGCCAGGACCCTCGCATTCAATTCTCTTACAACCCCATCTATAAATATATTGAACAGCCACTGTGACATCACAGATCCTTGTCTAAGGCCCACTTTTACTGGGAAATAGTCCCCCTCCCTCCTACACACTATAACCTTACCCTCTTCCATACATTTATTAAATAATAGCACCAACCACTCCAAAACTATATCCCCACCTGCTTTTAACATTTCTATCTTTATCCCATCAATTCCAGCTGCCTTACCCCCTTTCATTCTACCCACTGCCTCATGAACTTCCCCCACACTCACAATTGGCTCTTCCACACTCCTACAAGATGTTATTCCTCCTTGCCCTATACACGAAATCACAGCTTCCCTGTCTTCATCAACATTTAACAACTCCTCAAAATATTCCCTCCATCTTCCCGATACCTCTAACTCTCCATTTAATAACTCTCCTCTCCTATTTTTAGCTGTTAAATCCATTTGTTCCCTAGGCTGAAAACAGTTAAGAGTTTTTATGTGGATAGTGAGGCTTAGGTTAGGGAGAGAGGGAGATTATTTTCCAGCAAAAGAAGGCCTTAGACAGGGATTCGTGATGTCACCATGGCTGTTTAACATATATTTATAGATGGGGTTGCAAAAGAAGTGAATGCTAGAGTGTTGGGGAGAGGTGTGAGATTAAAATATGCAGAATCTAATACAAAATTGGAGTTGTCACAGTTGTTTTATTCTGATGACACTGCTTTTGGAAGATTTTGAAAAGAAGTTGCAGAGGTTGTTGGACGAATTTGGGAAATTAAAAGTGAGCATAGGAAAGAGGGTAACAAACGATTTAGGTAATGAAAGATTGGATATCAGGTTGGAAGGAGGGAGTATGGAGGAATTAAGAATTATTTTAGGCCAGAAAATGTTGTAAGATCCTCATAATGATTTTAAAAATTCACATGAAAACAAAGAATAATTATATTTGAATAAGTACAGTATGCATGTGCTAGCATCATCATATTTGACCGACACCATGGAGTGTTGTCTGTAATGTTTTATGTAGGTGGTCACTGTCACCATGCTATACTCCCTCACCATCTGACCTCCCTCTCCACCAGTTTCTCTCTCTATCTGTACCCATTCACTTGCCTGCAGGTAGGCAGTCCAGGTGTAGAGTTACTATTATTAGGTATCATAACACTCTTATATGCTGAAATTCTATATATGGAATAAAATAATTTGTTCACACTTAAGGCACTTTTAAACACCATGCATTATCTCTCTTCCCTGGTGACACAGTTTCTCTCTTCAGTTTCAAATCAGTAACTGTCATGAAGACCAGGTGAAAAATTAACATTTCAAGAAACATTGCCATTATAGGTTGGAATTGTAATTTTTTTTTTTTTTTTTTTTCAACAAGTCGGCCGTCTCCCACCGAGGCAGGGTGACCCAAAAAGAAAGAAAATCCCCAAAAAGAAAATACTTTCATCATCATTCAACACTTTCACCACACTCATACATAATCACTGTCTTTGCAGAGGAGCTCAGATACGACAGCTGAGAAAAGTCCCTCCCAGCTGTCACTATCTCAGACCCCTCCTTTAAAGTGCAGGCCTTGTACTTCCCATTTCCAGGACTCAAGTCCAACTAAATCAATTAACTGGTTTCCCTGAATCCCTTCACAAAATGTTACCCTGCTCACACTCCAACAGATCGTCATGTCCCAAAAACCATTCGTCTCCATTCACTCCTATCTAACACTGTTTTTTTAATCAAATGTGGCTCCAGGTAGAAGCAAAGCAAACATGACTTGCATGTCTTCCACCAGCACCTGATTAAAGTTTAGCCCATGAACAAATATACTGATTTGTTTTAAGCAAAGAGGGATTATTTTGGATGGAAAATACAACTGTTGATTTGCATTCCAGATAAAGATATTCAGCCCTATTTTGCCGCACCAGAATTTCATTCACCTTTCTTCTCTTAAAATCACTTTAATGCCATTAATATTAAAAAAAAGTAAAAAAGTCTCACCAGATGTCCAGGAAAATCATATATCATACTTTTGAAAAATTTGTATAGCTTGTTTAAATTTTGAAATGAGATAGCCATGGCAAATGTTAATACCCATGCATTTCAATAAGTTTAACTAATGACATTAATATCAAATTTTTAAACAATCTTTGTTAGAAAAGTTTGAGCTTGGAGAATTGATTTAGCACTTTTTTAAAATATGATGGCTAATTTTTACCTTATTCGTTAGGTAAAAATTAGCCATCATATTTTAAAAAAGTGCTAAATCAATTCTCCAAGAGAATGGAACGAAATAGAATGACCTCGAGAGTGTATAAATCTGTAGTGGAGGGAAGGCGGGGTAGGGGTCGCCCTAGGAAAGGTTGGAGGGAGGGGGTAAAAGAGGTTTTGGGTGCGAGGGGCTTGGATTTCCAGCAAGCATGCGTGTGCGTATTTGATAGGAATGAATGGAGACAAATGGTTTTTAATACTTGACGTGCTGTTGGAGTGTGAGCAAAGTAACATTTATGAAGGGATTCAGGGAAACCGGCAGGCCGGACTTGAGTCCTGGAGATGGGAAGTACAGTGTCTGCACTCTGAAGGAGGGGTGTTAATGTTGCAGTTTTATAACTGTAGTGTAAAGCACCCCTCTGGCAAGACAGTGATGGAGTGAATGATGATGAAAGTTTTTCTTTTTCGGGCCACCCTGCCTTGGTGGGAATCGGCCGATGTGTTAATAAAAAAAAAAAATTTTTTACCGTGAGTCGTGCGACCTGTTGTAAAAGATCACAGTATATACTACTTAAATTCACTGTACAGTAGTAATTTTAATTCTGTATAGAACTTCCATAAAAAAATCCTCATCAAACATTGGTAGTTCTAGTAATGAGAAGAATAAGAGGAAAACAAATCATCATATTAACATGTTAACTGAGCTTGTTGACCCAAAACAAAGTTTTGTTCAGCTGCATTTCATGGCTTCATGGAGAATTTGAGTTTCAGCATTAGAGGGAGAGTGAGGGGTATCATCATTATTATCATCATCATCCTTTTCAGAGGCACCACTGCTGCTCTTATCCTTTACATCACTGCTTCTCTTTATCATTCTGTAACCTTGGTGTAAATAAAGCAAGAATGCATGTACAGTGGTACCTCAAGTTTCGAACAGCTCCCAACTCAAACAATTATGTAAGTGCTTTGTAAGTGTATTTTTGGGGGTCTGAAATGGACTAATCTAATTTACATTATTCCTTATGGGAACAAATTCGTTGTGTAACGTCACTCGAACAGCCTTCTGGAACGAATTGTGGCTGAAACTCTAGGTACCACTGTATAACATTCACAGCATTGCATGTGTACAATTTGATTCTGGGGAAGGTCTAGACGTTGGGCATGTTTTCTTGTACCTGTTGCACTTGTTTAGTTAGCAGTTAATACTAAATAGGTAACTAGTGTTAGCTGGCTATTGTGGGTGAAATCCTGGGAAAAAGGAGTAGTACCTTAACCTCTTATCTGTGTCCAGTGTACTAGTACACAGATGATAACTCCTCCGTGTCCGATTACTAGTAAGCACAATTTCTCATGCCTTCAAATATTCTAACTAGCAATATTTTTGACCTCAACACAACTGTTTGGATCTCCTGCAATCTCTTCATGCCTTTGAAAACAATCTAAGACCAGACAGGTCCACATTGTGAATTATGGGTAACACTGCCTATCATAACTAAACAGTGGAACCAGGACCTGTTGTCTCACTACCCCAGCTGAAAACAATTATAACTTGACGTCAGTGAACTGTAAAACAGAAATATCGCTGGTGCATTTATGCCACTGTTGGCAACGAGTTTTTTTTTTTTTTTTTTTTTTTTTTGCCGAATTCAACTCGCCATAAAATCATAAGTTTTTATCAGTTTCCACTCATTTTAGTCTCATTCAGTTCATAAAATGCACTCTTTCAGTCTTTAAGATTTTTTTTTTTTTTTCCGAAAATCTTAGCCCACACACAGGAAATTTAATTTTGGGTTATGCCACAGTTAAAGGGTTAAATAAGACTAGGATAAGAACTGAGCTGAAGTGGGATAACAGATCTTATCTTGTAAATTTGGTAGTGTAAAGGAAAAAAAAATCCAGAGGTGAGTTGTCAGATATTTTAGAATAAATATTAAGTAGTGTTCAAAGAGTAGGGCAAGAGCTACATACTACTCTTGGTATAGCAAGAGCTACATGTCACTCTTGGTGTAGCAAGAGGTACATGTCACTCTTGGTGTAGCAAGAGCTACATGTCACTCTTGGTGTAGCAAGAGCTACATGTCACTCTTGGTGTAGCAAGAGGTACATGTCACTCTTGGTGTAGCAAGAGCTACATGTCACTCTTGGTGTAGCAAGAGCTACATGTCACTCTTGGTGTAGCAAGAGCTACATGTCACTCTTGGTGTAGCAAGAGGTACATGTCACTCTTGGTGTAGCAAGAGGTACATGTCACTCTTGGTGTAGCAAGAGCTACATGTCACTCTTGGTGTAGCAAGAGCTACATGTCACTCTTGGTGTAGCAAGAGCTACATGTCACTCTTGGTGTAGCAAGAGCTACATGTCACTCTTGGTGTAGCAAGAGGTACATGTCACTCTTGGTGTAGCAAGAGGTACATGTCACTCTTGGTGTAGCAAGAGCTACATGTCACTCTTGGTGTAGCAAGAGCTACATGTCACTCTTGGTGTAGCAAGAGCTACATGTCACTCTTGGTGTAGCAAGAGCTACATGTCACTCTTGGTGTAGCAAGAGCTACATGTCACTCTTGGTGTAGCAAGAGCTACATGTCACTCTTGGTGTAGCAAGAGCTACATGTCACTCTTGGTGTAGCAAGAGCTACATGTCACTCTTGGTGTAACAAGAGCTACATGTCACTCTTGGTGTAGCAAGAGCTACATGTCACTCTTGGTGTAGCAAGAGCTACATGTCACTCTTGGTGTAGCAAGAGCTACATGTCACTCTTGGTGTAGCAAGAGCTACATGTCACTCTTGGTGTAGCAAGAGCTACATGTCACTCTTGGTGAAGCAAGAGCTACATGTCACTCTTGGTGTAGCAAGAGGTACATGTCACTCTTGGTGTAGCAAGAGGTACATGTCACTCTTGGTGTAGCAAGAGGTACATGTCACTCTTGGTGTAGCAAGAGCTACATGTCACTCTTGGTGTAGCAAGAGCTACATGTCACTCTTGGTGTAGCAAGAGCTACGTGTCACTCTTGGTGTAGCAAGAGTGAGCTACATGTCACTCTTGGTGTAGCAGTCAGTGGACTGTTAATGTTGGTAAACAGAATCACATATTCATAATATGACTCTTCCCTAATGTCTCGTTTTCTTTAAATGTGATTCTCACACATTAAATATTTGTAAAGAGGGGATTTACTGTAGAACAAGGGGACAGAAAGTTAAGAGGCAAATCTTGAATCTATCTCAATCACTAAAAACTCAGCCAGGCAAATTTTGCTTGATAAATATGCACCTTCATTCAACAAAGAGTCATTCTGGGCTTTTTACACAACATATGTCAGGCTCATCTTAGAGTATGCAGCACCAGTATGGAATCTGCATCTGTAAAAGCATGTTAAGAAATTGGAGAAAGTGCTGAAGTATGCAACAGGCTTCTTTATCAGCTAAGGGGCTTGAGCTACTAGGAGATGCTAACGGAACTGGATTTAAGAACAGAAGAATCAGGGGAAAGGACATAATAACAATAATATAATATTAATGATAATATCTTTATTTCTACTATATAGAAAGCTGCTTGTTATGCAGAGCATTTTGGGCAAATTAGTCACTTTTGTCCCAGGATGTGACCCACACTAGTCAACTAACACCCAGGTACCCATTTTACTGATGGGTGAACAGCCGTACCGGGGATTTGAACCCTGGACCTCAGTGTGTGAGCTGAGTACACTAGCGATTGAGCTACGTGACACTATACAAAATACTCAGGGAAATTGATAAGGTAGAGGGAGATAGGCTGTTTGAGAGGGGAGAAACAAGAGCTCAGGGATGCTGGTTGCAGTTAGGACATATATGAGTCACAAGAATGTTAAGAAGTATTTTCAGTCTGAGAGTGGTTGGGGAGTGGTAAGTTAAGAGACAAGGCCAGGAACTGAGAATTAATCCCCGGCAACCACAAATAGGTGAGTACACCTAAAATTAAAAATTCTACCTACCAATCTTGAAAACCTTTTCTCTCAAATTGTGCATCATGGCTCGTGTTTTAAAATGAACAGAATTGCTGAGGTTTATTAATTATCGTACTTTTATCCAAACTGTATGTTTCGCCTAGGGATGTGCATGTAATAAGATAATGAATAAAAGTCTTATTAATAGAAAATAATGAGCTTATTGTGCTTTTGTGCAGGATCTGCGGAAACAAAGAGAGGAGGAGAATCGTCAAAGACTTTATGAACAACTTAGAAAAGCTCAGGTTAGTAAACATTAAATTAAATAGACTGGAAGTTATGCCATTAGCTACATTAGAGGTAATAATAAACTTACATAAAATGTAAAGAACAAGGGGATGTAATTCATCATTATGGGAGTAAGTTATATTTTAGACTTGGTGAGATATGAAGGTAAGGTTAACATAGTGCATTCATTTGTTGAATAGGGTCAGATATGGACATTTATTTGCTATATGTGCATGAAAGAAATAGGAAACCCTACTTATCTGTGGCTTACTCATGCATGGAATCCAGTTAGTGTTTGCAGTGTGGTTATGTACAGTATCCTTATTTCTGGCATACTTGAGGTTTTGCAGGCTTCTGACACTCCATCAGCAAGAGACAGCCTGTTTGCACGAGCTGTCACCCCATCGTCCTAATTACCTTACTACCGTTACGGTACCAGAGAAATTAAACTTTATTTTATAATATACAGTGAACCCTTGGTTTTCGTAGAAAATTCTTTCCAGAATGCTGTTTGAGTGCCGTTACCGAACGAATTTGTTCCCATAAGGACAAATGTAAATTAGATTAGTCATTTCAGACCCCCAAAAATACACTTACAAAAGCACTTATGAAAATACACTTACATAATTGTTCGAGTTTGGAGGTGAATGAAAACCGAGGGTCCACTGTAGTAAGCTCAAGGAATTATTAAGAGGCAGTTGGGTCACCTTGTTATCATCTCATATCACTTGTAGTTTATTTGTTATCATCTCAGTAAAAAATATTTTTAAGAAGATAAAGATAATCCTAGTGAAAGATGGAACACAAAAGAGTGAGAGAGGGAGACAGATGGGAAGGCAAGAGAGATAGGGAGATAGACAGTGAAAGGCAGACATAGATGTAACTAACAACTAGCATACAGTTTACATAAATATGGCTTGTTGGAAGGATTCATTTCTTTCATTTAGTGCATTTTCCATGTGAAATTTTTGCCTAAATTTAGGTTATGCTATTTAAATAATAATGGAGTATGTATAGATTAATTTGTATATGTAAATGACTACAGTCTGAATGGTAACCATAATATGTAATCACATAAACCAGCCCGTCAAGCATTCACCACCTTGAATACATACTCTGTAATTTATTTAACACACAGCAAATTTCTGGTAGAAATGGTCATTGCATCTAGCAAGTTTGTACACAATTGGAGAGAGACCTGTATTACAAATGATACCGGTGTATAATTAATTTCTATTCTGTACAATCCCTTTATTTTGCAACTGTATATCTCACAGTCCCATTAAGTCAACCCAACCCCCATCCAGCATTAATCAGTTCAAAAATATCCTGTGCTTTGCTCAGGCATATTTAAACCTCTCCATGTGAAAATTTGGCACCATACTGGCTATATAGAGATTTGTAAGATTATTTCATTGTATTTCATGTTTACATGTTTACATCCATGGGGAAGTGGAATAGAATTCTTCCTCCGTAAGCCATGCGTGTCGTAAGAGGCGACTAAAATGCCGGGAGCAAGGGGCTAGTAACCCCTTCTCCTGTATATATTACTAAATGTAAAAGGAGAAACTTTCGTTTTTCCTTTTGGGCCACCCTGCCTCGGTGGGAAATGGCCGACGTGTTGAAAGAAGAAAAGATTCAGTTGTAAATTTACACGTTCTGCATTCTGGTGACTAATAAAGAACAGAGTACAGAGCACAAATTTATGAAAAATAGAAAGATGTATTTAATGATTGGTTGTAAGAGCTAACAAGTTTAGTCATACACTGTAAATATGCATTATTTAATTCCATATTTACATGGATCTCCAATATATAAGGGTAATATGTCTGTTCAGGATTGTAAATCTACACTAGGGCTGCATGCTAGTGATTGATAAGGAACAAAATAAAGACTGAGGGGTAAAGGACTGTGGCTTAGTGAGGGGTGGAAGAAACCATGAAGATGGTGCTCCATGTTGGAGGAAGGACTGCTGATGATGATGCCATGGTGTCTGTATACAGGATTGTTAAAAATAAAAATTTCCTGTTCAGTTTTACAGTGAGTATGCATTCATTGAATTTCTTCCAACCCACAAATTCTTCAACACCAATATAAAACACCAGTATAAAACCATTTGTAAAAGAAAATGTGTGCATTTTCAGCATAACCTAGCATCAGTCACTCAGTGTTCAATACATTATATTGTAAGCATACTTTCCCATTCCTTTTTTAGATAACTGGATTGTGAAAAGCCACTGCTAATTACACCAGAGAGTGTGGGAATGAGTAAGAGAGAGAAAGTAAATAAGATAAGAAAAGTTCATGTGGAGTGGACCAAAACAGGTAGACCCTTAGTGAATATTGAAGATTCAGTATTTGCAGTCCAGCAACTAGGGATTCACTATTCATCCCAGTTTCATCAACCTCCTTCTCCCAGGATAATGAGTCCATTGAAAAAACGAAAGAATTTTATCGTTGGATGCAAAATGAGGATTATACTAATGTATAGTGGTGTCAACACTTTTGTATGGGTGTGAGGCATGGTTTTTGACTGTTGTACTGAGGAGGCAGCTTGAGGCAATGGAGAGGTCCTGTTTAAGATCATTATATGGAGTGACTCTTATGCAGAGAATAAAGAGTGAAGAAATTGAAAGATGGTGTTAGGGCACAAAAGTTATAATTCAGAGAGTGGAGGAAAGTTTGTTGAGATGATTTGGTCAATTAGAAAGGATATAGTATTACAGGCTGACAAACAGAATATATAAATATAATATGGATTAAAGGAGGTACAGTGGACCCCTGGTTTTCGTTATTTTTCGTTCCAGAATGCTGTTCAAGTGCCATTGCCAAACAAATTTATTCTCATAAGGAATAATGTAAAGTAGACTAGTCCTTTTAGACCCCCAAAAATACACTTACAAAAGCATTTAAAAAATATACTTACATAAAAGGGCGAATTTGGAGCAGGACGAACACCGGGGGTCCACTGTATAGTGGCTATCCCAGGAAAGGTGTAAAGGAGGTTTTCAGTAGTAGGGGGTTTATGCATCCAGCAGGTTATTTAGGAGGGATTTAAGAGATCTGGTAAGTATGACTTTGAGTTCTGGAGGTGAGAGGTACAGTACCTGCACTCTGAAGGAGGGGTGGGAATATGTCTGTTTGGTGAATCATTTGAATTAAGATGTTTGTGCACTTCTGGATGTAAGCAATTGGTCTCTGTGCCTTGGTGGAAAATGGCTGTTTTAAAAAATACTTTTTATACAGTATTTATATATTGTACATATTATGCATAATGCATAAAGAAGTGGATAACTACTGCAGTGAGTGGTAAGTACTGTACCCATTTTTCATATTTTTAATGTATTTTGTGTACATACCATATACCACACACTTCATTGTACAGTGGACCCCCGGTTTACGATAGTCTCCAAACTCGCCCTTTTATGTAAGTTTATTTTTGTAAGTGCTTTTGTAAGTGTATTTTTGGGGGTTTAAAAGGACTAATCAAATTTACATTATTCCTTATGGGAATAAATTCGTTCGGTAATGGCACTTGAACAGCATTCTTGAATGAAAAAATGATGTAATCCAGGGGTCCACTGTATTTAGGTCTCTGGATAAGTTTGAAATCTACATCAATTTCAAACTCTTGGCCCTGATGAAACTGAACTGTTAAGGTTGCACTGCGCTGTTTGTTGAATAAATGAAAAGTAAATTTTAAAATCAAATGTACCGAAGGAGGTTGAGGGCAGAGTTAATTGACAGTTGTAGAGTTCGCTTTTAAAGCAAATGCCTTTATAGTTAACTACTCTGCATACTTTTAATTCTACCACTAGCCATGATATATGGCAGTTTTTTCATGGTGATAATGGGGATTGTGGTGATAGTGATGGGTGACAAAAGTGGTGTGGTGTAGTGGCACCAACAACAATATTTCATGTGATACCTACTCAAAAGTGAACGTTGTCCTTCTAACCATCTACTTCACATACATTACATATATGCTTAAACAGTACTTAGCATGTGTAAGATACAACAGTGTACAGTAAAAACCTTAATTTAATGGATTTTATATTAAAAGGAGTTGATCCATTGTCCAGCCACAGTCTAAAAGCAACAAAGTTATGGTTGCTATTAGAAGGGAAGCGAGGGAATTGGATTATGATTGATACCTTGAAAGTAAGTGGATTTAAAGTGCTGGAATTATGTGCTTAGTGTGAATGTGAAAGATAATGTAACCAAGAATTTTCAGGAAGTATGTTTTTTTTTTCCCTATATGTAAATGGGAAGGTGAATATAAGAGTGTGTAAGAGTTATAACAATAGATTTATTAGTTCCCTATATAAGGTAAAGTGAATCATAGAGTTGTTATAGTGTGATTGGAAAGACAAGTATGATTGTATAAGAAGAAAGTGGATTTAGAAAGGAGAGAGGGCGTGAGTGAATCATGCGCTTACATTGAGGCATGGTGAACAATACTTAGATGAGGGACTGGAACCTTTTGTTACATTCACTGATTTACAAAAGCCACAAGGCAGGGTGTCTCAGGGAGCATTATGGCAAAGGTTGTAAATATTGCATATAACACCTTTTACAATTTGATGATAAGTAAACACAAACTAAAATATGTTGGCTCTGAATTTCCATATTATGTAAAGTTTCTTGAATTTCTTCATTTACTGAAATACAGTGGACCCCCGCCTAACGAGCACCCCGAAAATTGTACAATTATGTAAGTATAATATTGTAAGTGCTTGTGGAAGTGTATTTTTGGGTGTCTGAAATAGACTAACCTACGTGACATTATTTCTTAAGGAAGTAAATTCGTTCGGTAATGGCACTTGAGCAGCATTCTGGAACAAATTTTCGGCGAAAACCGAGGGACCACTGTATATCGAAGAAACAAAATTATGTAAAATGTTTTGAGGGAGAGATACTGTTTAAACAAATTAAATGGTTTAGGCGGGGGTCCACTGTATGTAATGTCAGTGTTGTACTGCTTTTTAAAAATAGGAATGCCATCAACAACTTCCTGATTAAGAACTTCCAGAGAATGTTGATCGTTATGTTTGTTAAATCCCACACATCTTCACATCCATATACTTTTGAAGATACCTTTATCATAATATTCTTTGCATAGACTCCTTATGCTTAACTTTCAGTCTTCTTTAGCAACTGTTCATACTGTACTGCTACTTTCTGCCATGCTCACAAGGTTGAGAACTAATTAATTTCTCTTAACTTCAGATCTTTGCCTAGTTAGTTTGCCTAAAAGATGGATTTCACCCAAGTGCATACATTTCGGACATCCTCATTGGAAATGTTATAGTCCTTGGATCTTGGTGACACCATGGACCATGGACCTTGGAGTGATCAGTGTTCAGGGACCAAAATGTTTTTAATAAAGATGCTCTTTCATCCATATTGTTGGTATCATTATACTATCTTCAACTTTTGTAGGTTGAACCACACCATTCCATATACAGTGGACCCCCGGCTAACAAACAAAATTCATTCCAGAAGCCTGCTCAAGTGCCATTACCGAACGAATTTACTTCCTTAAGAAATAATGTCACGTAGGTTAGTTTATTTCAGACCCCCAAAAATACACTTCCACAAGCACTTACAATATTATACTTACATAATTGTACAATTTCCGGGGTGTTCAGTAGCCGGGGGTCCACTGTACATATGTTCTTTCTTCTTTCAACACGTCGGCTGTTTCCCACTGAAGCGGGGTGGCCCAAAAGGAAAAACGAAAGTTTCTCCTTTTACATTTAGTAATATATACAGGAGAAGGGGTTACTAGCCTCTTGCTCCCGGCATTTTAGTCGCCTCTTACGACACGCATGGCTTACGGAGGAAGAATTCTGTTCCACTTCCCCATGGAGATAAGAGGAAATAAGAACAAGAACTAGTAAGAAAATAGAAGAAAACCCAGAGGGGTGTGTGTATATATATATACAGTGGACCCCCGCCTAACGAGCAAAATTTATTCCAGAAGCCTGCTCAAGTGCCATTATCGAACGAATTTACTTCCTTAAGAAATATTGTCACGTAGGTTAGTCTATTTCAGACCCCCACAAATACACTTCCACAAGCACTTACAATATTATAATTACATAATTGTACGATTTCTGGGGTGCTCATTAGGCGGGGGTCCACTGTATGCTTGTACATGAATGTGTAGTGTGACCTAAGTGTAAGTAGAAGTAACAAGACATACCTGAAATCTTGAATATTTATGAGACAGAAAAAAGACACCAGCAATCCTACCATCATGTAAAACAATTACAGGCTTTCGTTTTGCACTCACTTGGCAGGACGGTAGTACCTCCCTGGGCGGTTGCTGTCTACCAACCTACTACCTAGATACACATATGTACATACAGTAATAAATTTTTCGATTCCTGGTGATACACAGTTTTGTAACTTTTCAGTACTCTTAGCCCAGCAGTTATATGTAATAAAAAAAATTCCAGGCAGAAGAGTTGTCTGAGATTCTCAATTGAAAACTTAATTTTCCACTTTTATAGGTACAGTGGACCCTCGGTTTTCGTTGAAAATTCTTTCCAGAATGCTGTTTGAGTTTCGTTACCGAATGAATTTGTTCCCATAAGGACAAATGTAAATTAGATTATTCATTTCAGACCCCCCAAAAGTACACTTACAAAAGCACTTACGAAAATACACTTACATAATTGTTTCGAGTTTAGAGGTGCACGAAAACCGAGGGTCCATTGTATTTTGCATAATGTTTATTCACTTCAAGTATACGTTGCCAAGTTCTTGAATTTTTCAGTACTCATGAACTCATAACATCTCATTTGTGCTCTAACCCCTCTTTTGTATATTCCTATATACAGTGGACCCTCGGTTTTCGTTGAAAATTCTTTCCAGAATACTGTTTGAGTGCCGTTACCGAACGAATTTGTTCCCATAAGGACAAATGTAAATTAGATTAGTCATTTCAGACCCCCAAAAATACACTTACAAAAGCACTTACGAAAATACACCTACATAATTGTTCGAGTTTGGAGGTGAACGAAAACCGAGGGTCCACTGTACAGTGGACCCCCGGTTTACGTACTGCTCCAAACTTGAACAATTATGTAAGTGTATTTTTGTAAGTGCTTTTATAAGTGTATTTTTGGGGTCTAAAAGAACTAATCTAATTTACATTATTCTTTATGGGAACAAATTCGTTTGGTAATGGCACTTGAACCGGAGGTCCACTTTATATTAGTGTACTGCATTATAACTAGCCCATATTTTTATTATATAATCCAACACAAAAATGCAATTTTATTTTGGTTTGGTACATCTGTGTAAGAGATTATTAATTGTATTAACTGATATCAAACCTCTAGTTACATGTTTGATGCTTAGTTTACTTTTGCCTTGATTGACTGCAATCATGTACGATCTTGATCCTTGAATGACTGATTTCATGTATAATCTTTAATAACCTATGAAGTACAGTGGTACCTCGAGTTACGAGCTTAATTCGTTTCAGAAGGCTGTTTGAGTGCTGATACCAAACAAATTTGTTCCCATAAGGAATAATGTAAATTAGATTAATCTGTTTCAGACCCCCAAAATTACACTTACAAAAGCACTTACAGAAATACACTTACATAATTGTTCGAGTTGGGAGCTGCTCGTAAGTCGAGGTACCACTGTACTTGAAGCCTCAATCATTGCTATACACTGAGAAATAAGGATGAGTTGAGAATGACATTTATGAAGAAAGATAGACAAAACAAGGAATCCAGAATGGGGAAAAGGGAGTAATAGAAATATCACACATTAGTCATTGAAAGAACAGTGTTCAGATTAAAAAATCTGTGGCAACTTACCATGCAGTTCTGTAACATGAATACATTACAGGGGCTTCATAATATATGGACAAGTTTTGTTTCTGGCATTTCAGCTTATGAATGAGTTATTTCTAACCTTGAAATTATTATCATTTGCAAAATGATAATACGAAGGATAGTTGTGTCACAAATGTTTATAACTGCATCATCATTTATAAAACAATTATTTTTTAAATATACAGTGGACCCCCGCCTAACGAGCAAAATTCATTCCAGAAGCCTGCTCAAGTGCCATTACCGAACGAATTAACTCCCTTAAGGAAAAATGTCACTTAGGTTAGTCTGTTTCAGACCCCCAAGAATACACTTCCACAAGCACTTACAATATTATACAGTGGACCCCCGAGTTTCGTAAAAACTTCACTCCTGAAGTCTGCTCAAGTGCCATTACCGAACGAATTTACTCCCTTAAAGAAAAATTTCACGTAGGTTAGTCTATTTCAGACCCCCAAAAATACACTTCCACAAGAACTTACAAAATTATACTTACATAATTGCACGATTTCCGGGGTATTCGTTAACTGAGGGTCCACTGTACTTACATTTGACGATTTGTTTTCATGTCCAGAATGCTGTTCAAGTGCCATTACCAAACGAATTTATCTCCTTAAGAAATGTTGTAAAATAGACTAGTCCTTTTAGACCCCCAAAATTACACTTACAAAAGCATTTAAAAATAAACTTACATAAAAGGGTGAGTTTGGGGACCATCGTAAACCGGTACCACTGTACTTACATAATTGTACGATTTCCGGGGTGTTCGTTAGGCAGGAGTCCACTGTAATATCTTTTGGACCGTGTTCATGAGTGCTGGTAATCACAATTTGGGCATTTGTAAGTCTGGGACATTCTGCATAGTCAAGCTAAAGGTTCATAAGAGAATGAATCGGTACCATTTTTTTTTTTTTTTTTTTTTACAAGTCGGCCGCCTCCCACCGAGGCAGGGTGACCCAAAAAGAAAAAAAATCCCTGAAAAAAAATACTTTCATCATCATTCAACAATTTCACCTCACTTATACATAATCACTGTCTTTGCAGAGGTGCTCAGATACGACAGTTTAGAATAGTCTCTCCAAACTGTCACTTATGCTCTCATAATATATTGTTACCTACTTGTTTTTTTGTAATACTCTTACTCAGGAAAAACAGCACTCTGATGTCTTTTGAATCAGCACTCTTGAAGATTGCCCTAGACAAGTTCATTCCTGAGAAACTGGCACCTAAATAAATTTATCCAACACATTGCATCTCAGCATACTCAATGATAGAGAAAAAAAAAACATAACATTAACTGTGTCAAAATTAGTAGTTGATCAGTACCTGAGAAACTGGCAAATTGTATGAGATGCTGACAAATAAGCTAACCTTGTTTCCCAAGAGTGCCAATTTTTATAGCTTGCTTTTATCTTTATTATAAAAGAGTAGAAACTGCCATGCATACATACAGACAGTTGGAACTGAAGTATCACATATGCTTGTAGTTCTGTTTACCTTATTTAGATTGGCAGAGGTCATGACGTCAGCTCTTCTTACTTGCAGATTTGTGAAATATTTTTATATTGTCTCCTGTTGATAGTCTTGCTTATCTTGTTTGTATCTACTCTTTACACTTCTTGTATTAGTAATGAAATGATGTATGCTTTCAGGAAAGAGAACAAGAAAAGCAGAAACAAAAATTGCTGAAAGAGCAGGTAAGTTGTCTGAATTTTTTTTAACCCCACTGAATATGTAGGATAATGTAGTATACATATTACACCACTTCAGTTATTGGTCAAGTCACTGTATGTTTTTAGTGAAAATGCTAAAACTATATGAGTGAGTGTGTGTGTGCATATGTATGTATGGGGATGGAGTAGATTGAGATCTCTTCAAAAAAGTCAGTTTTACTTATCTTTATTACAGAAAAATGTGCCTTGTTGAAATATTATTGTTTGTCTTGTTACATTTATCATTAATGTGACTAATGACATTACAGTAGTAATTTTCAAATAGGGAAGATTGTTTGCAATATTTCTAAATCTGGTAAGATTGTGCTAAGCAAGATGCTCATATTTATAATACCATTTGTATTAATGTCATTAGATTTTATATCATTCACTTTAATTACATGGAATCTTGCACAAACTTACCTGTTTGTTGAGCCTGTGGTAAGTATATTGCCTCACTAGAGACTTCAGTATATTACCTCACTAGAGACTTCAGTATATTACCTCACTAGAGACTTCTTTGGTTGATTCATATTTCTACTGCCTGAATATTAGCTGGAAGCACTTCCTGCTTAAATCCCTTTAGTTTGAATCTCTACAAAGCCTTTTAGTTGTGTTCAACCTGACGGAAATAGAAATTTTTGAAAATATATTTCACTTTTAGAAGTTTTGCTGTTTGTAGATGTTTAAAAATAGTATAATAATAACCCAACTTTTATTTGGTAAATTGCTGGCAGTAAGTGTTTCCTTTATGTGATATCTCAGTCGGTGTTTGAGTACCAAGTCTTAACCTTTTATAGTTTAATTTTTATTTAATAATATTTTGGTTTAGAGATGCTCAAGCAGTGACCTGTGATAGAGGGCCAGGCATTTTATATTTTTACCTTCAATACCTGTGCACATTTGAGCCATTAGGATGTATTTGTAAATGAACTCAGTTAGGGTGAGTCATTGGCAAAGATTCCCTACTGATAGGAGAAATTTAATCTCACATGGCTAGCTCTTGGCATTATCATTATTTGACTTGAGGTAGTGTTTGGCAAAAGTCACATACCCTGATTGATCACTTTACAAAGTTACAATCCTTGATCTCAAATCTGTAGATTGAATGCTGTAGGTTTGGCACTTGGTAGAGTAACACAAGAAGCTGTAGACAAATTAAGACGGTAGATATTTTTTGAGTGTTTCACAAATTTCCATATTGACAGGAGCAGCCATCCACAGCTGTCTTAGCCACTCTACAGACTCTCAGAGCAATGAAAACCTTGTCAATGTATGTTATTAACTGATCAGTCAGTGTGATTAAATCTTTGATGAGTCTTTACTTGAGAGAGTTGGTGGAAGATATTAACGACTATGCTTATCTAAATGATTCTTGTTTTTTTTTGATGTTTTTGATATAATGAGTTATGGCATAAATTGAGTAAAGCTTGTTATTCTACCTTTTATTTTTTTTACATAAATATGCCTGCTAATCTGACATTTTTCTTGTGACTTCCAAGACATTAATTTAATTGTACAGCTTTACATACATACATACATACTACTAACATATATACATGCAAACATACATACACACACACATAAAACCATACATAAAAACAAACATAGGTAAAATCAAACAATACATAAAACAAACATACATAAAAATAAACATGCATAAAAACAAATATACATAAAAACAAACATACATACATACATAAAAACAAACATACGTAAAATATTCATACATAAAAACGTACAAACATACATGCAAACAAACATGCATACGAACATGCATACAAACATGCATACAACAAACATACATACAACAAACATACATACAACAAACATACATACAAACATGCATACAAACATACATACATACATACAAACATACATAGGCACAAACACAAACATGCATACAAACAAACATACATACAAACAAACATACAAACATGCACACACACACACACACACACACATTTTAGTTTGTGACATCCTTTAGTGTATTGCTGTTACCTCATTCCTCCACCGACGCTCTCAACAAAGTAGTTTTTAACGATTGATTGGCATGCCCCCACATTATGTGTATTCACCTGCCATCATGTCCCTAAAACCACTTGTGAAACCACTTTCTTCAGAAGCAAAATGAGAAGAAATGTGTGTTTTTGTGTGGTGCCAGAGAGAGCATGATGGTGGGTGGCATCACGTAGTAACTCTCTGACACTCTGACATTATTGTTGTTCCACAGTTGTATCTACAGGAGCTCAACAAACAACGTGAAATGCTCTACACTCTTGAGCTGGTATGTCCTTCCACCCTCATGAGGCACTCAATCAAGTCACAGTGTTTTTCTCAAATTGTTTGGCTTGTTTTAAGTTAATTTATTTTTTATTGAAGTTGGCAGTGAGAAGCATTCGTGATGGAAGCTAAAGTAATTACAGTGTAATAAATCTTTGGTCAGTATTAGTTGTATAATTTTCACAATGATACAGATATCAAGGTGATATCAGAGACATTTCTTTCACAACTTCAGATTATCCAAGATCTGATCAGTTAGCTGTCTTTGTAATGGGTATGTTTCATTTTTATTTAGTAAATTTTCAAAAACTCATTAAACAAGTATATTTTTACTGTGCAGTAATTTTTTTTATACAGTATATGAACACCAAATCCTAAGAGTTATGATTCAAGTGCACCCAACCATCATATATATAGTCAGTTTATGTGATTAAAGGGGTACCTAATTGTAGGTATTGTTTTATTAATTTCCATTCATATTGAGTCCTTGAAAGCATTTCAGTCTTAAACTAGGTGTCTTATTAGTTGTTCATTAGCTGCTGGTTTATATTTCTTAAAATTAGTTTAGGTATCAGAATTGTAATAATCATTAGTATTCCTCTTGGATCTGGCACATTCCTGAATCCCCTGTTTTTATGACTTTTGTTTTACATTGGGACTCCACGCCCTTTTGTTTCTAGAGTGGTAATTTGTTGGGGTGTGTCAAAGTATTGGTATTGGTGGCAATTGGTAAATTTTTATGGTACTGGTATCTACATAAAACTGAGAATCAGTGGATATCACCTAATTTTGAAGGTATTGTATTAGCTTAAAATTAAGTATCTGTGTGTATATCAACTAATTTTGGCAATATCCATCAAAAAGTGAATTTTGGCATCAGTACCAGGAAATATTTTGGTATCATCCCAACAGTGTTCATTTATTGGAAGGATCTGCTTCTCAGGCTCTGGGTGTTCTGCCACTGGTCTTCAGACCAGACTTGAAGTCCATTATTGAGGGTTTGCTTCTTGGCTCTCTAATGGTAGATGGTTCCTGCCTATCTTCTGGGTTCCATTCTTACAATCTTCAAGCCTGCTGCTTCTGATGGTGGTCAGCAAATAACTGCTCTTGTAGGGCTGTGTCACATCATGAGCTTCAGTTTTCAGTGCTTAGACCTTTTGCACTTTCTGTAGTCGAATGTAAGAGCTACCTTCTGCTGTCCTGGCTATTCACCAATCATGCCACCTTACTGGGTGGGACTTTTGGCTTTTGACCCTGACAGTGCTTCATTGCCACGACTTAGGGTGTCTTTTGCCATCCTACTTCCAATGACAGTTTTCCTTTCCTTCTCTCAACTTCACGGATCTTCTATGTTGTTTTCATTTTCTAGCAGTTCTTCTGTCACATAGTATTCAAGTGCCTTTTGCTGTGGATTAGTTTGCCACTGGGCTGCCTTGGATTTTTCAAATTCATGAACAATCATGGATTGCTACTCCCCAGTACTGGCTGCCATTCTTTTCTTTTGCCCTCCCAGCTTGATGGATTTGCCAGCTGGCAAAGTCTTTTGCCATCCTCCTCCTTTGGCTAAGTTTACAGGCACTGGCTGCTTTCATTTCCATCATGCCTGTCCGAGTGGGCTCAGAGCCTTCGGATGCATTGATCCACTTTTCACAAAGCCATAATGTCACCAATTTGGGTCTGTCATTTGTCAAGATGGGTCTGTTCTGTGTTCTATTTTCAGATCCTGGAATAGTGCCTAAACTTCCTGTGACTACCACCAATGACAGGTTGCGTCTCTGAGCCCCCCCTTCCTCGTTTTAATAGTTATGAGTGTGTCACTTTATTTCACATACCTTGTTAAATTAATCACTCTTCTCTATCTGGCATGAGTTCCATATATACATTAATTTACTGATGGTATTGGAACAAGTGCTGGGGGTCTTTGATTGGGGTCACTGCTCTCTTCAGGAAATCTGAACTTAATGTGGCTCTGTGTCTAATTACAGACAGCCAAGACTTTTTTTCATAATCATGGTTCATCAGCCTTAGTGCCCCACACCTGGTACATCTCCCAAAGTGTCAGGCTCTCTGGATGGCCAGGAATATCTTTTTATGACTAAATTGATTTCTGGGTGCTGTTACTGATGGCCTCCTTTGTGATTACTTCTTGTGTGACTGTATATTTTCACTTGCTCTGGGGTCTTTGTGCATTTGCAGTGACAGGGTCTTTAGCCTCACACAGTACTTTCTCTTGTCTTACTGTGTCTTCGTGTTGGCCTTGTCTTTGACCGAGTACTATTTCCTTTGGTTCCTGAATCCGATTCATGCCCTTTTGAATTTTGTCCCATTAACCCTTTCAGGGTCCAAGGCCATTTTTGGAAGGGGTGTGCCAGTGTCCAAGAATTTAAAAAAAAAAAAAAATTCTCATTTTTTCTTATGAAATGGTAGAGTCTTTTTCTGAAGGTAATAAAACAAAAAGTACGAAATTTGACTGAAAATTGACGAAATTATGCTCTTGCGAATTTTGATGCGTCAGCGATATTTACGCATCGGTGATTTTGCCAACTTTGACTCCCATTTTAGGCCAATTACATTATTCCAGTCGACCAAATTCTTTGCTATTTCACTAGTATTACTTCTATTCTATCGATTGAGCACAAGAAATCGCCCAGTCAACTGTTTCAACTACAAAATAAAGTGATTGGAAATTGGTAATTTAGCCAATTTAACTCAAAGTTCAAAATATTCCAATTTCAAAATAGGGTGCAGAATAAACAATGAAGGCATTCCTGGCACTAAACTAACATTTCCTCTGTTCATTAGTTATGTTTTCAGTCTTTACAAATGAATTCCATTTTTATTTTTTATTCACATAATGAATTTTTATTCAAACCAAAAAATGGAAGATTTACTGTTATGCAATATTGTAATAATTGTACAAATAATATCACCACATTTGTGAACGTATATTAGACCCACCAGCTGGCGCATATTAGACGTGTGAGGTCATTTGTTTACTCTTGAACATTGGCAAAAATTTAACATTTTCGATAATTTGAGCTCAGTTTCAAGCCATTTCCAATACTAAAACCAATCAAAATCATCTCTATATCTGTAATATATCTTCCATTCTATCAAATGAGATCCAGAAATCGCAAATACAACTATAAAAAGTGCATGAAAAAACACTGCAAAGTCGCTGTTTTAATCGAAAATTACGGTTTCATTTTTTTTCTCTCATTATACACTGTGTGCTGCAGGATTTATTTTATGTGGTGCACACTTACCACATAGATGTATTCTCTCATATCCAGGCCCAAATTTACCGCTCACACCTTATCTGAGTGAGCTGAGCTCATGACGTAGAACTACGGCACGGACCCTGAAAGGGTTAAACAACTGTCTGAATACATAATGGGTTTTGGTAGTATAATTCTAGAATGGGCCACCCATGATTCTGCTAAAGAATAATAAGTTTTGAGGTATAACAAGCATAGTTCTGTGAAGGAGGCCATCTGAGCCCAAGTTTCCACTTCCTTGCCCAGCTATCTTGTCTACAGTTACCAATTGGAGAGTGGTAGCTGTGCAAGTAACCAGCTGATGTTTGTGCATCTCCCACACTGGTATTGTTAAGAGTGGTGGGGAATTAAAGTATAATTAGAGCTTAACTAAACTCCCAGGGTTATTAAAGGTGAGAAATAGGTAGGTATAGATATGATATACGGTATTGCAAAATAGGTCCCTGTGATTAACAGAAGTAATTTATTCAGAATAGATTGCTAAAGATTGGTTATGAACAGATATTTGAAGGCCATAGAAAAGAAAGAAAATAATTGGAATCATTAAAGAAAATCATACTATGTTATCAGAGATTCAAACAAGCCAAAAATTTACATATTTTACTGTACTGCAATGCACTATACAGCCCTTAGAACATGAGAGGAAGAGAGAAAATACTGAGCAGAAGTAGCATAAAATGAAAGCTAATACTAAACTTATTATTTCCTGAAAGGCAAGCTGAATGTGAAGAAAATAAAGAATTAACCTTAATAATACAATTGAATTGGAGCAAGAAATAGGTTAGACATTAAATATGAAATTCCATAGTGTGTTTATAAAGGAAAAGCTTTCAATTCACTGGTCTTAAATCCTAACACCAGATTAGATAGAACCCAGTGAATTAAAAAGGGAAGTAAAGAAGCATGTATCGGCAACTCATTCTCACTTTACATTGTTTGTTTTTATACACAATTCCTGCCATCATTTTCTAAGCATTCCCTGCATACATAAATTAAAAAAAAACTATTATTTTTGGAAACCTAGGTAATGTTAAAATTAGTAATTGGATATATATTAGATAAAAACAGATGACTACGGCCTGGGTTTTGGAGGCTAGTAGAAAGTAATTTAGCAATCCATTCTGAATAATTTTCATGATTTTACTAAAAGAAAATAAATTTGAAGACAAATGGAAGAATGCCATCCATATCTCCAATATTTGAAAAAGGTGGTGGGGATTCACTTAAAATTATAAGCATCTTAATTAAGAACATTGTCAAAACACAAAACAAAAAATCATTTGAGAAAAATGGGTTGGGTATTTAGATTTAGATTTAGAGTATAACCCAATAATTTTGATTCAGATCAACATTATTTTTTTTTTATTAACACATCGGCCGATTCCCACCAAGGCAGGGTGGCCCGAAAAAGGAAAACTTTCATCATCATTTACTCCATCACTGTCTTGCCAGAGGGCTGCTTTACACTACAGTTATAAAACTGCAACATTAACACCCCTCCAGTCTTTTGATTTCCTGTGACAATTACAGAAATTATAAAGAACTGAATGAATAGAAAACTGCATTTACTTAGATTTGGACTGGGACTGGAACCATTAACAGTTAGACAGTAGGTAGTATGCTGTGACTGAATTGTAAAAGTGAAAATACTGTACTGTATTTTGTGTTTAATGAGTTTTTGATCAATTTTGGGTATTCTTAAACATTAGCAAGCTCACTGATGGTATTAATGTACATAAAAATATATTGAAAGGTTACTTTTCAAGCTTTTGTTCCTGATATAATGTCACAGAGCACTCAGTTTTCTCAATACAGTTAGCTGCCAGTTGGAAATTGTAATTGAATAAAACGTGCTCATCTTAATAGGTATTATAGTATTTTAAAGTTTATTTTTTAATTGTTAGTGACTGCAGCTATTTGTTATTTTTGTTGTTATTATTAAAAAAATTTGATTAGTGCTCTGTATTAAAATTAAATTTTATAATTTTCATTACCATTTATGCTGTTTATTTTTTAATTATGAATTACAATAATTTTACTGTAATTCTCATATGAAAGTATTCAGCCTCTAACTGCTTTAGTTTATTTTTAACTAATATCATATGCCATTGCCAAATCTGATGCAAAGTTAGACAGCTGCCTCATTATGATAGTCATAAAACAGTCCTCCAAACATAGAAACACTGTAACTTGATCAAAATGCCTGCATCCTTGTCACCATGAATGTTCTGTGCGTCCCCACGCCCGCCCACCACCAGCCCGGTTTTGTTTGTATGGATCTAAGAGTTGCCTGTGACATTAATGCCTGCCAAACCAGGTCAGCCAAGATATTATTCACCCAGGACAGTGCAAATTCTTGTTTATCCTCTGTGGTGTGAGCTTTTGTAAAGTTTTTTTTTATTACCTGGTTAGTAGATGTCAGAGTCAAATAAATTGAGAAATGAATAATTTATTAATTTTGTTTATTTAGAATTTGGCATCTAGTAGCTCAAATGGTTATTTATAATGATAGTCCATTTTGATAATTGTTGTGTTTGCTCTCCATGTCTTACTCTTAATACAGATTCTGTTGCCTAAATGCCAGTTTTACATATAAGGTTAAGTGGGTGATTGATATTAAAATAGTTGATACTTGATGCATGAATCACCAAAAAATTGCATGAGAATCCTAGGTAGTAATGGTAATGATTGACTTATTCTTATTTTTAGTTAGTTTGAATAGCATAGAATATTGTATTCCTTCTAAAGACTCTAAAGCATTTTCATATATTTTATTGTGACTAATCTGGTATTGATAGTTTTTGTCATTTGTGATTTCTTTCATTTCCGGGTAACCTTTTTGAAAAAAATAGTGCTCTATATAGTATGAAATTACTTAGAACCTAACTTAGCTTGATATTCAAAGATTGTATCTATCAGTATTACAGAAGAAATATTTTTTTATTTGTGTGCAAATATACACTTACCCTAACAAACCCAGAGGCCAGATTGATACTGAAGGTGAACATTGGTATCAGCATATTGTTTTTCTTTTTCTCAATGGTTCCTTTTCTAGTAGTCCCATAATTTTGGTGCCATTGCAAATCAAGGCTCAGATTTACTTATTGTACCCCTATTGCCTAAATAGTTAAAACCCCATCTAGTCTGAAATCTGTTTTAGCTTTTAGCTTTGTCAGTTAGTGAAATCTGTTTTAGCTTTTAGCTTTGTCAGTTAGTAATATTTACAACTACATATCAGATTTTAGAGTTGATGCATACTTATTGTTTGTCATAATGTTTTTTTAATGCCTGTCATTACTCGTTAAAAATGAGTTTTGTTGAATTTGAAAGTTGAACATTAACTATAAATTCATAATTTGTCTTTGTTATCACTATTAATCCCTTCTCTGTTGGAAGTTCTGAAATTAAGTGTGCTTCCAGTGTCAGCATTTAAAAAAAAAAATCTGAAATAGTAGAGATTCTTTTTCTGAAGGTAATCACACCAGGTAGTAGGGTGGTAGACAGCAACCGCCCAGGGAGGTACTACCGTCTTGCCAAATGAGTGTAAAACAGAAGCCTGTAATTGTTTTACATGATGGTAGGATTGCTGGTGTCTTTTTTCTGTCTCATAAACATGCAAGATTTCAGGCATGTCTTGTTACTTCTACTTACACTTAGGTCACATTACACATTCATGTACAAGCATATATATACACACCCCTCTGGGTTTTCTTCTATTTTCTTACTAGTTCTTGTTCTTATTTCCTCTTATCTCCAAGGGGAAGTGGAACAGAATTCTTCCTCCGTAAGCCATGCGTGTCGTAAGAGTTGACTAAAATGCCGGGAGCAAGGAGCTAGTAACCCCTTCTCCTGTATACATTACTAAAATTAAAAAGATAAACTTTTGTTTTTCTCTTTGGGCCACCCCGCCTTGGTGGGAAGCGGCCGATTTGTTGAAAGAAGAAGAATCACACCAAGTGGGGAAGTGGAACAGAATTCTTCCTCCGTAAGCCATGCGTGTCGTAAGAGGCGACTAAAATGCCGGGAGCATGGGGCTAGTAACCTCTTCTCCTGTATACATTACTAAAGTTAAAAAGAGAAACTTTTGTTTTTCTTTTTGGGCCACCCTGCCTCGGTGGGATACGGCCGGTTTGTTGAAAGAAGAAGAATCACACCAAAAGTACGAAATTTGATAGAAAAGTTATAGAATTGCACAGGTGCAAAGTTAGCGATCATGGTTCAATTCACACATCAGCAATTTTGCTATTTTGAGTCCTATTTTAAGTTAATTCCATTGCCCAATTCAACCAAATTCTTAGCTATTTCACTACTATGCTTTCTGGTTTGTCAATTGAGCACAAGAAACCACCTATTCAACTATCAAAACTACCCTATAAAGTGTACACAAGTCGGTAATTTTGTTGTAGATGGGTTAGAGACATGTAATAGAAGCACTTGGAGAAATACACAATGCTCTGTCGAGGGTATATTGAGTAGGAAATGGTGTGTCATCTGTCAGCATGTCTAGTCTCTCTGATGCCTACATTGTAACTGACTCCTGCCCGCGGGCAGTGCCGGGGTATGAACTCGTGCAGGTCAGCATCACTGACTTAAAAGCTCAGCTGTCACATTCCTATGCCATGACACTAGATAATGGACCCTATTTACATACTATTGACATAGCATACCACTGACAATTTGGTCAATTAAAAAATCTAATTTAAGAAGAGTCCAAAAGAAACACTGTAGATATTCCAGGCACTAAAACAACATTTTTCTCTGTTCATTAATCACTGTCCCCAGGTCTCTCCTATATTACACTTGACTTCCATTTTGAATTTATTATCACACAAAATATCGAAGATTTACCCTATTTCTCGGATACTAAAATATAAGCCAGGAATGATTGGTCATAGTTAACAATGTCCCAGTAACTGAATCAAACCTAGTAAAACCCCCATAAAACACACTGGAGGTAAAGGGGGTCTTACCCATTCTCAGGAAAATCTGCAGCAATCAAATATATTGACTAATTTGAGGTCAGTTCCAAACTACTTCCAGTCCTGGAACCAACCAAAATCATCTCTGTTTCAGTAATATATTTTCCATTCTATCAAATAATACCAAGCAAGAGCCAAGAAAACCATTAAAACCATCTTACAAGACCTCAAAGTTGGTATTTTAAGCAAAAAAGAAGATCAGAGTTTTGCTTTTCCCATAATGCACTACATGGGGCAGTTTTTTTTTTTTTATACTATTCACACTCACTGTACAGATCCATTCTCTCATACCTAGGTCAAAATTTACCTCTCACAGCTTGTGTGAGTGAGCTGAGCTCAAAATATAGATCTACATAAGTGACCCTGGCATCAATAATGTAGATCCATATAAGAGACAGTGAGAGGGATAATGAGCTATATATGCATTGATTTAGTAAAATCTTATAACCAGTAACTTAGCTAGATTACTGTATTGTTTGCACTATACAGAATAAGATGGTGCATGTAGGCATGTTTTGAGACTCCTCTGACAATGTTCATTGCTATATATATACACACACACACTCAAGAGACAGAAGTCATTATGCAAAATGTCATAAAAGCTGACAACTTTTCAGTGAGCTACAGAAGCATTTTACATTTGATGATTGTTCTCTGTGTAATGTGCATTTTAGCTGCATTAATGACTGATTTTGCTCCCACCTTATAATTCTGGTAGAATGTAGCAAAGCTTTGTTTAGTACCTTGTAGGATTATTATCATATTTATATTAATTGTTCAGATCAACAGTATCAGAGTTTGCTTAATAGAAGATACAGGTAACCCCTTAACTTATAACTTAATTAGTTGTGTCATAACAAACAGGGGGCTCCATTACTGTGAACCAATTGTGTACCCTAAAATCTCACTAGTGGGAAAAAATGGTAGTAAGTAATGGGAGAGGGGGGAGGCATAAGTGTAGGGTCACCTTAATTACCACTGAAAATTGGAGCAACTTATTATATGCACTCACCCACATGAAGTATAATGAAGAAATGCTAAAAAGGAAGTTGTGAGGACATGTTGCACAAGACCTGTTGAAAGAGAATATAACTAAAATATAATAATACAGTGGACCCCCGAGTTTCGTAAAAACTTCACTCCTGAAGTCTGCTCAAGTGCCATTACCGAACGAATTTACTCCCGTAAGGAAAAATTTCACGTAGGTTAGTCTATTTCAGACCCCCAAAAATACACTTCCACAAGAACTTACAAAATTATACTTACATAATTGCACGATTTCCGGGGTATTCGTTAACCGAGGGTCCACTGTACAATGTACAGGTCGGCCATCACTAATCCAGCAATCAGTTATCCGGTTCCATCAGTAATCCGGCACTAATTTCGGATAGCATTATTTCAAATTTCATTATTATACTGACTCAGAAATTGTGCAGATGGTTGCAAATCCACAGCAGTAAGCCAGTGGAGGAGAAAGCAGTGATGAAAATGAGGAAGATGTAGCAGAAAGAGCCTCTGTTGATAGGTTAATTAAGTGTATTCTAACCTAACCACTCTGTAATCCGGCAAACTCACTAATCCGGCACACTACAGGTCCCAATGATGCCGGATTAGTGATGGCTGACCTGTATATAGAAATTGCTGAAATATTAAACTTGGAAAGACAAGAAAAAGAATAATTTTTCTGCAAAAACCCCATTTAAAATAATATCAGCATACTGAACTTATTATAGATAAACCCAAAATTCTAATGAAACTAATGAGAAAACAGTTAAGTAACTTAACAAATTTATATAAAGCAATTACAGTGGACCCCCGGTGTTCGTGATTTTTTCATTCCAGAATGCTGTTCAAGTGGCATTACCAAACAAATTTATTCCCATAAGGAATAATGTAAATTAGACTAGTCCTTTTAGACCCCAAAAATACACTTACAAAAATATACTTACATAATTGTTCGAGTTTAGAGCATCACGAACACCGGGGGTCCACTGTGTATACTGTATAAATTTTATTAGAATAATTTAAAAAGCTAGGAATAAGGGACATTTTAATCAAGAGGACACTCAATACAGTGCAGCATAGGAACTTTTTCAGGTTGACAGCTCAATTTCTTAGTGTCCCAAAAGGTTAAGTTTTATATTTCATAATTTGTAGGAATAAAAATAGCAAATTAGAAGCTATAAGGCTCATTAAATTAAATCTTCCTCTAAGTACATGTATGGCACTAATAATGAAAGTTTGAAGACAAAATTTCAAAAGAGCAGTTTTTAAATGAACTAGTGTTTGAGGGAAGTTGCTCAGTATAGAAGGGATAGAACAGAAAGGAAAGAGATAAATTGGTATGGTACTACTGTACTGTATTGGTAAATACAGTACTAAGAGCTACAGAAGTTGAAATTGACAGCACAAATCATTTGAAATGCAAAAAAAAAAAAATGATAAAAAACTACTAATTGTGGCCAAACATTCTTTGCTTTGATCCTTCTCAGTGCTCATACTGTAGAACTATCAATAAAAGTTGAAATGAGAACCTCTGTTTGCTATTGGTCATTTAAGTGTTAACAGTGAGGGAACCTGTTACTAGCCAGGAATTCTTGTTAAATCCTTTCTTTCACAAATTATCTACATGCAGAAATTGTAGAGTAATACAAGTTGCTTAATTAGTGAGCTGATATGTCAGGAGCATTGGAAGTGATTGTGTATGCAAAATACTTTTATGAAAAAGCAGATTGTATCAGCTAAGAAAATTACAGCTAGATGTTGAAATTAAAAATGAAGATGGCAAATAATTTTAAGCTACTGAGGGGAAACTGTAGACAGAGAAAAAACACTTATTGTTTTTTGCTGTGCTAAAAAAAGAAATCAGAACACTGATTGAAAACCTGCTACTGGCAGATACCAGAAATACTACAAGAACAAGTGTGGAAGTCTTCAAGAGGAAATTGGATCAGTACCTCAGCTAAGTTTCAGATCAACCAGGCTGTGATGAATATTTGGGCCAGCAGACCACCAATAACCATAGCCTAGTTGACCAGGCAATCAGAAAAGCATTTCTCTAGGCCAGCAGCAGTAGAAAAAATCTTGAAACCAGTTGCAGAGTCACATAAAAGCTCAAAAACAGTTGGGAAGAAAATCACATTAGCAAGATAATAAAGTGCTTAGAGAATTTTAGTATTGAAGACCATATACAGTAATGGAATATAGGGGAACTGAAAAATATTAGAAAAGAAGAGGCCACTGAAAATAACATTCACACAGGTTTAGTGAAAAGGAAGAACTGCTAAAGAAAGCTAATGACAAAGAAACTGGAGGACTATATGAAGAGAGCAAGGTAAAAATAAAGTAATATACTGGCATAAGAGGTTAGATGAGGAGAAAAGTGTGGAAAAAAAAAATTGACAGTAACAGTGATGGAGTGAATGATGATAAAAGTTTTTCTTTTTACGGCCACCCTGCCTTGGTGGGAAACAGCCGATGTGTTAATAAAAAAATTAAAATATCAGTCATTCCAATTTGTTAGTGGTTTCCTAAAGAAATGAACACAGGATAAATTAGTAACCAGACTAAAATAATTAAAATGAAATGAGAAACAACAAGACAAACACATTTGGATTTTTTATTTATACAGTGGACCCCCAAGTAACGAACACCCCGGAAATCGTACAATTATGTAAGTATAATATTGTAAGTGCCTGTGGAAGTGTATTTTTGGGGGTCTGAAATAGACTAACCTACGTGACATTATTCCTTAAGGGAGTAAATTCGTTCGGTAATGGCACTTGAGCAGGCTTCTGGAATGATGTTCTTACGTTACTCGGGGGTCCACTGAATATATATGGGGAAGTGGAACAGAATTCTTCCTCCTTAAGCCATGCGTGTCGTAAGAGTTGACTAAAATGCCGGGAGCAAGGGGCTAGTAACCCCTTCTCCTGTATACATTACTAAAGTTAAAAAGAGAAACTTTTGTTTTTCTCTTTGGGCCACCCCGCCTTGGTGGGAAATGGCCGATTTGTTGAAAGAAGAAGATATAGGAATAGAAGATTAGTGTATATGAATTTGTTTACAGATGCCAAAGTCATGTGCAAAATAAATAATAATAATAATAATGACTAAATTTCTACGAGATAATTTGGGTAAAATGAGCAAATGGAGTAAGAGATGTTTGATGAAATTTAATGTTGATAAATACCATGTTATGGAAATAGTAATTACAATTTTGGTTTGCTAAGTAGAAAGAAAGCCACTATCATGCCGGGGCATTTCGGGTGATAGTACATAATAATTACTTAAAACTAGACATGCAGAACATAGATTGTGTGACAACATTTTGGGAGTATCATATGAAGAAAGGTATCTAGGAGTTGTTATTAATAAAAAAATTGTCACCAGTAGATAATGTACATAATTGAAATAGTGAGACATGCATGTGCTACATTGGCATACACTTTACAAATATATGGATGAAGACATACCTAAAATGCTGTTTGCAACCTATATTAAGCCAGAATTGGAATATGCAACTGCTTTGTGGTGTCTATACTTAAAAATATATGTGGTTTAGATAATAAAAAAGTCTGAAGAAGAGCTACAAAATGGATCCAGAGGCTTAAAAATGTAAATTATGATGAGTTTAAAATCACTAAAAGTACCCACACTGGTTGGTAGGGCAATATGAGTAGATATGAGGCACTGAGAAGAAAACTGATGAACTCACCTGTGAGCAAAAAATGTGTTCAGCATTCTTTAAAATGAAACCAGTTTGATAAAAACTGTATGGTTGGTTATCGAGATATTGATGCAAATATGTTGCAAACAATATATAATATAAACATTTTATTTCAGGCCAGGAAAGACTTGAACCTATACACTTACACTTCGCACACAGTCAGTAAGTCAATGTACACAGTACTATACCCACCAAGCTAGACCAAACAATATCTTTGGGTACCCAGTAGAAACTAGGTGGTGTCCAGAGTTATTGAATAGTCTGCCTTGGTGGGTATAGTACTGTGTACATTGACTTACTGACTGTGTGCGAAGTGTAAGTGTATAGATTCAAGTCTTTCCTGGCCTGAAATAAATGGCTTGGTGGGTACTTTGACTTAATACTTGTGTGGGGAGTCAAGGTGTGTAGCTTTGAGTCTTTTCTGGCCCGAAATAAAATGTGTGTAAATAATTTTGCTCATTCATTGGGTTGTTAAGCATGCTATATAATAAGCATACTAATCAGTGTCCTCCAGTCTGGAAGTATAATTAATTTAGGTCTACTTTATAAGCAAATTGCTGTAGTGTTCTCATAAATATTTTGAGGATCATCTTTGGCTGCATCAGGCAAATGAATGTTGCTTAGAACCTGCACAGCTGGCAACTCAGATACCAAGAGAATGCAGAAGAAAAAAAGAATTCTAAAGTGATAATATAATCTCTTACAGTGTAATAAGAGGGTTACCGACAGGTTGCTATTTGAATAGTGGTTTATAGAACCTGAACAGAAAGGTAATTTACTTAGCATAATTGCTGAGTAATAGGTAATTACATAAATTTTAGCCAATAAAACTTTTACTAATTACTATTGCCATTTGAAACTAATTTTGAGTAGATCCTGGTTTCTCATCTGCTCTAAAAATAAAAAAAGATTCAAATTTATTTTACTGTATATCTTTTTTGTTTATTTGTTGTTGATGCACAGCATAGCAGTTCAAGGCTATTTAATTCAGTACTTGATAAAACTATGTCCCAGTTTACTTATAAATGATTTATTTGCAATAATATTTTCCAGTTTTGTAAAAAAAAAAAAAGGATCCTAAACATGTCATATTTATTATATGATGTACAAAGTAAAAGGTAATCATATAGTGTACAGTGAAGTATGCCTGGCATAAGATACAGCTTGAAAGCTTGCTCTGCGGTAATGATGATTTTGGTACCAGATGTGATTATGAAAAGTTTCATCTTGAAACCCTCAAATCTGAATTTAAAATGTCATGCCAGAGACCTTACGAGAATTTTTTTTGGGAAACTAAGGAAAATATCAGAAGCAAGATCAACAAGTTAGAATGTTCCAGTACATAAAATACTAAATTATATAGATACTGATGTATGAAGATCCCTGAGGGTGAAAAAAGTAACTAGTAACAACAGTGAAGATTAGACCAGTTGAGCAAAATCCCTCTGGTATAACAATGGAACACTGCATTTCCTCTTTAGATAAAGTAACAATTTTTGGAGTGGAAGTCATACTGAGGTATAATTGAAGAGCAACTCCTGTATATGATTAGGCAAGGTATACACTGGCAAAACATCCCAGTATGAAGCAGCTCACATTGTTGATATTCATTAAATCCTTATCACTACCAATAGTCATACCAGTTACATCATGTTCTTACACTCTACATGATGCAGTACCACCACCTGTCCTTGATGATGATTTAGATAAATATCTTGATATACACACATACTTTTATCTCAAGATTTTTTAAGTCAGCCTAGCCACATCATATTTTTACATTCATGTTCAAATCAACATGATGAACAGATCAACAAGTTATGTATGTATTCCCCCTGTACATAAACACCTGAACATTGATATTAGAAGAGGATAAGGACTACAGGTATTGGTGAGTACCATTTTTACTTAATTTGTAATTTTCTGTCTTTAAAATTTCCCAAAGATTTTCCTGGTTTCCATATAATTTTTTGCCATTCGGTATCATTTTTTGATATACAGTATTCTGGATCTCCTCTTATGTTGATGAAGCCAGAATAATGGTGCTTGACTGTTATTTTGAAAACTCATCATGAAAAGGCGAAAAAACATTGTAATCAAGGATTTTATTTACATAAAGAAATTGAAGAAGAAACTTGAATGAGGAAAGGTAATATTACTGTTAATACCAACCTTAATTAATATTAATATTCACATGAAAAAAAAGAGAGAGAAAAAAAAGGCTCTGATACTGTACTGTATATACAGTGGACCCCCGGTTTACGTTATTAATTTGTTCCAGAATGCTGTTCAAGTACCGTTACCAAACGAATTTGTTCCCATAAGGAATAATGTAAATTAGATTAGTCCTTTTAAACCCCCAAAAATACATTTACAAAATACTTACAAAAATACACTTACATAATTGTTTGAGTTTGGAGCCTAACATAAAGCGGGGGTCCACTGTACATGTATTACCTAATCCCAGTTTAAAAAAAAATCAGTCATGCTCTGCCGACATGTTGAAAGAAGAAGAATTTGATTTTGTGGAGAAAAAAGAGAAGCAAGCTATTGATTACACAAGAAAAAGAAGATATGGTCTCAGTACAGTGGTCCCTCGGTTTTCGTGCATCTCCAAACTCGAACATTTATGTAAGTGTATTTTCGTAAGTGCTGTTGCAAGTGTATTTTTGGGGGTATGAAATAGACTAACCTATGTGACATTATTTCTTAAGGAAGTAAATTCGTTCGGTAATGGCACTTGAGCAGCATTCTGGAACGAATTTTCGGCGAAAACCGAGGGACCACTGTATATCGAAGAAACAAAATTATGTAAAATGTTTTGAGGGAGAGATACTGTTTAAACAAATTAAATGGTTTAATGGATGACACTAGAAACCCTTGAAATATAAAGGACTTAAAACTAATATGATAAGCATACCAACCTAGAGATTTGCCAGAATTTTAAATAGAAGGGTAAAGAGAACGGGAGAAAAATTTTGAAGATCATATTGGACAAGAGTGAAACAGTCAAATCTTTTATTCATATTTGTAAAAAAGCAAGTTAAATCTGAAAGAAAAAATAGAATTAATGGCAATGAGAAAAATCACTGAATTGGAGGAAGAAATGTGAGAGATGCTAAATGTATGAAGTTAGTGTGTGTATAGAAGACGACATTTTAAGAGCTTTTCTACATACGTATTTAGACATCAATAAACAACTGAAATGGAGGACATTGAAGTATCTGAAGAAGAGATTAAGAAGCTATTACTGGATGTAGGAAAGAAAATGGTATTATGACCAGACATAAAAGGAACATGGAATGTGTAGAAGAACTGAGTTTTCCTCTCTGGAATTTATTTTGGGTGTCACTACTAAGGGAATAAACTGGCAGGGATGGAAAATGGTGCTCAATGTGCTAATATTTGAAAAAAAAAAAGTCGATAGGAAAGATTCCCTGAGCTACAGATTTGTCTCACTGAAGTGTGTTGTTTTGGAATTGCAGTATTGGAAAAAGCCATTAGTGACTATTGGATAAAACATATGGAGAACAGAATACTCCTAACAAACAGTAATGTTTTAATCAGAAAATTTATTTATATAAAATATATTATACTTTTAAAATAGTCACAAACTATTGTATTCAAGAATGATATGGATGGGAGATTGCATATTTACATTTAAAGAAAGCTTTTCATAGTTCCTAATGAGATACTGATCTGGAAGCAGCAAAATATAGGATAAATAAATGGCAAACCATTACTGTGGATGAGAGTGATCCTGTTTGAAATTTAAACATGAAGAGTAATACATCAGGCAAATGTTCTCATGAGGTAATGTCATCAGTGGTGTGCTGCAGGGATTTCCATTTACCATGACTATTTCTTATTTACAGTATATAAATGAATTGCCAGGGGTAAAAAAAAATTACAAGAATATGTTAGCAGACAATGCAAAAATCCTATGCAAGTCAAGAAATAAAAATGACTGTGTATCCCAGCAGAAAGGAATAGGAATTAGATTAATAAAGAAAATATTATTGTCCTGGTTATCATCTTGGGTTATATCATGGGTGTCTATGGGAGAATTCTATTTTTTAATGTGATTTTTGTCAAGCAAACCTTTTCTCTTGTCCCTATCTAGACTGTTAATCAGAGTTGACTGTATATAGTGCACTGTCTACTCCCATTTGTTATAATTCATTACATGCACTATTTAACTAGGTTATAGACCTATTGTGTTGCCATATGCTTTTAGATACTACACTGTAATTATTATTAATATTTATTGGCTGGATTTGCTATAACTTCTGTCAGTCTCATAGTGCACAGGCATTATTGTGGTATCTTTCTCAAAACAATCTGTAAATTGCAATAGAAAATTGCAAGTTAGGTGCCTCCCCTTGACCTAACTTTTCTCACAACACAAAAGATGAGTAAGGCTATCATATACAGGTCGGCCATCACTAATCCGGCATCATTGGGACCTGTAGTGTGCCGGATTAGTGAGTTTGCCGGAGTGGTTAGGTTAGAATACACTTAATTAACCTATCAATAGACTCTTTCTGCTATATCTTCCTCATTTTCATCATTGCTTTCTCCTCCACTGGCTTGCTGCTGGGGATTTACAACCATCTGCACAATTTCTGAGTCAGTATAATGATGAAATTTGAGTCGATATAATGATTTGTCAGTATAATGATGAAATTTGAGTCAGTATAATGATTTGTCAGTATAATGATGAAATTTGAAATTATGCTAGCCAAAATTAGTGCCGGATTACTGATGGAACCGGATAACTGATTGCCGGATTACTGATGGCCGACCTGTATATCCTTATTAGGTGGTGTAACAAAGCATTGTATGACTGGGTAACTGTATGGAGTGGCTAGCCAACTGCACAACTGGGCATTGTGTAGCTTATGTCTCTGCTTCAACACATTGGGATATTTACACCACTGTTAAATATTTTAAATATTATTTTTTCTCTCTGTATTTACTTAGTCCAGCTCACTAACTGCATCTGGTCAACTAACATTTTGGGATCATTAAGTTTCTCTTCTTTCTTTCTAGACCTTCATTAATAATTTCCATTCCAAAGTAAAATATTTAGTATTGTATATCATTATGAAGGTATAATGTATGTGTCTCATCAATTAATAGTTATAATTTACATTCTTATAAAAAGAGTTTATAGAATTTGCACTCATTTTACAATATTTTGTATTTACTCTAATATAAAAGATTAACTTCACTGGATTTTTTTTTGTTCTAATCATAAAAGTTCTCTTATTTTGCTCATTTACCATTCCATTGTACTGTGAACTGTAGAATAATAACTCCAGATCATATGATTTTTGTGTTAGTTTATCTTGGATTCTTGGATTTTTGAACTGGTTTAATAAATGGCAATCTTTTTTTATTTTTTATTAAATGAGGCTTCGGAATGGACTGTTACATAAATGATGTACATTGACTTGAGCAAGCATAGAGATAATACTCCAACAAGGCTCAATTTTCTGTTGAAAAATTCACTGAACAAAATAGCTGTGTACAGATACTTATAAATTAGGTTGTCAAACAGAAGAGTAAACCACACTAGGGCTTTATTTACATTTAAACTGGGGCTATAATTATCAATGGTATACATATATTTTATTTAGGATTTTTGCTACTATATCGATATGTGCCCATTTTATCAGTATTTATTCCACACAAAATCTTTTTTTTTATGACAATATGCAACTCTGCTTTGGTCACTAGGAGCGGGAAAGGCGAAGATATCATGGAGTCCTGGTACGAGCTCTTGAGTCCAGAAAGAGATACGAAGAGAGAGAAAGGCGGAGAGAAGAGATGAAAGAAGAGAAGAGAGCGAACAGAGAGAGGTATTTACAGTACTTGTTCTTTTCTTGTACCTTCTAACTTTGTGTCATTGTGTACCTTGTGGTGGTTGTGTGAATATTCTCATTTGATTATTTTGGTAGGTGGTGTTCAAATTTATACTTATACGTATTTGTGTCAGATTCATTTGGTGCATTAGTTTCTACTTGTACATAAACCCTTTTGTTTTAACACACCAGCTGTCTCCCACCAAGGTAGGGTGACCTGAAAAAAAAACTTTCATATTTACTCATTTAGATATTGTCTTGCAAGAAGTGTGCTGAGATCACAGTTCAGATGGCCATTTGAACTGCACCATCCCCACCTCTCCTTCAGACAGAAGGCAATGTACTTCCCACCTTCAGGACTCAAGTCTAGCTAACCAGTTTCCCCTGAATCCCTTCATAAATGTTACCTTGCCCCACACAACACCACATCAAGTCTTGCCTACACTCCCTTCTATTTAATGTGCTCACACAAGCATGTTGGATGTCCAAGCCCTGGCACTCAAAACCTCCTTTAACCCCCCACCCCCCTCCTTTTTGAACCTTTCCTGGGATGATCTCTAACTCTCCTTCCTTCCACCCCAGATTTACACACATTCCTAGTCATCCTATTTTGCTCCACCCTCTCTAAATGGTCAAACCACTTCTACAACCCCTCCTCAGCTCTCTGAATAATATTTTTGGTAATCCCTACACCTAATCTCCAATCTCCAAATTCACTGCATAATATTCACACCACACAGTGCCCTCAAACATAACATCTCCAGTGCTTCCACCTCCTCTTCACTGTTACATTTAAAACCCATGCTTCACACTCATGTAACAGTTTACCACTGTACTCTGGTACATTTTTTCATTCCCTTTTTTTTTTTTGCCTTGATGAATAAAGTTCATTGTCTCCTCAGATGACTCAGTGCACCACCTGCTTTTTTGTCATCAGTTCTATGATTCACTTCATTTTTCATAGACCTATATGCCAACAAATCTACTTCCAGATATCTGAATGCATTTACTTCCTCCATACTCCCTCCCTCCAATATGATATATCCAGTCTTTCATTGCCTAGATTTTTTGTTACTCATCACCTTGCTCTTTTTGTTGAATTGTTTCAACTTAGTGTTATTATTATTAAAACAAAGCACTAATCCATCTTTTGTTACACTGTTTAAGAATATATGAGTGTTATCATGATCTTCTTGTTAAAGTTTGTTCAGCTCCCACTGTCAGTGGATATTTCATCTTTGGTTGCTGTATGGATGCAGTACCTTGGGAAAGCTGAGTTAAATTAGTTTGACATTCAGATTTTTTAGCCATGACATTTACACCACCAAACACACTGGCTATTGCTGGTGCAACAATGTATAATGAACACTGATCAGTGAGAGGAAATTCCATATGAGACAGAAATGAAGAAGAATGGTTAGGGTTAGTATTTGTATTGAGTGTCCTGCATATATAGTATGCACAGTAGTAAGTGTGAATGTTTTGTATTGTAGATTAAATTTAAACTTTTGAATAGAGAGAAAGAGAATAAGTGTATGTGTTTGTGTGTGTGTATGTGTGTGTGTCTTGTTTTTGTCTTTGTCTTTGTCTTGAACCTGATTGAGAAATCAGTCTAACAGCAGATTTCTCTTGAGTCAAGATGGGTTTGAGGTGATTTGCTGTTATAAGTCCCCATGCACATTGACCATACATGAGGTAAGGATACATTAAAGAATAGTACAGAATGAGTACAGGCAGTCCTCACTTAATGACCTACCTGTTTAACGACCGCTCGGGCTTACAACCAGTATGCAAGCCTAAGTAATGTATATTAGAGTTGATTTCCTCTATTCTGTTTATTATGGTATATGGTATACTTCTGTATAAACATTTAAAAATATACTAAAAGTGTTACAAACGGTGCAAAGGTGACATTAAAACAATATCTGAAGATGGTTGACATAAACCCAATACCATTACAGTATGCTCTTCGCTTATTGACCAATTCGCTTAACAACCTAGTCGTAGGAATGGAACTCGGTCATTAAGTGAAAAGTGCCTGTATTGTTGTTTGAGATACTGTACACAGTAATGTATTTTTGAAAGAATGCTCTCTCTTTTATAAATTTTCTGAAATATGTGCTGGATGTGTGCTGAATTTTAATTTGCTTTCAAGGTGTATACACAACCTAAGAATTTTCCCTCATCTGTCTTTCAGTATGTGTATTATTTACCATTGTGTTCAGATAAATATTTTTAGCTTTATCCCTAAACACTATGTGTAAAATCTTATCAATTTTTAGTAAAAGTTTTTTGTTGTCATCCAAATAGATAGCTTTACAATCTTGTCATTAACAGTGTTGTTGAGGACATCTTGATCTGAATTTGAGATGAGAAAAGTTATCTTAGATAATAAATAGTGTAGGATGTTGCCCTGAGGGCAAGTCATTAATGGTTACACTTTTGTGTCTTCTGTTAAGGAAGGACTTTATTTATGTATGAGCATAATGCCTGATTCTGTAATGTTTTAGGTTAAGCAGCAGTATCAAAAGCTTTTCTTAGATCAGTAAAAAGGCCCCATTGAATATTCATTATTTTTCTAGAGATGCATAGATTGAATCAAGAATTTTATTATTGCATCATTTGTACTTTTCTTCGCCCTATAGACAATGTTTCAATGCTTTTTCTGCAAATTCAGAAAGCGAGAGGAGCGCCTTCAAGCACGGGAACTAAATCAGCTAATGAAGGAGGTGAAGGAGGATATGGAACTTACAGATCATATTCCACTGCCAGATGCCCATCGTTTGGAGGGTCTTCGGCTTCCCCCTGAAGCTTTTGGAAACATTCTAATGGTCTTTGAGTTCCTACACAACTTTGGGGAGACTTTAGGATTTGGTAAGAATTGAGAGTTATTTTGGTTCATTAGGTACTTCAGTTACTGGTGATGCCTTATATCTTTTTTCAGAATATCTTGAAAATGAGGTCTCATGTTTACTTTAGGCTTAAAACACTTTTCATACAGTATTCATATTACAGAGTGCCTTTTTATAATTGGACATTTTTTTAAAATTAACTCTTCTTGATTGTGCTTTTTTTTTTTTTTTTTTAACACCCTGGCCATCTCCCACTGAGGTAGGGTGGCTTCCCCAAAACAAAGAGGAAACACACCATTATTTACTGAATTGTTATCTTGCCAGAAGCTTGCTAACATCACCGTTCAGATGGCCCTTTGAGCTCCAACATTCTCGCCTCTCTTATATAGTGTAGCCATTGTACCTTCCATGTCCAGGTCTCATGTTGGATTAACTGGTTTCCCTGAATTCCTTACATTCAATATGTCAAGTCATAAAAATCATTTGTTTCCATTTCAATCTAATACATTCACATAAGCCTATTGGATGTTCAAATTCCTAACACTACTCTGACCCTAACTCTCCTTCCCCCACCCTTGATTTATATACTACCCTCCTAGTCATCCCTCTACAAAATATTTGCTCCACACTTACGGCTACAAAGGCTGCATAAATATTTCTTACCTTAAATTCTTGTTGTTGGTGCATGTTGATGAATTTGAAAGGAGTGAAGAGGTAGGTGTGGCCTTACTGGGCTAAGGTGGAAGGTAATAGATCATTGCTTGAGGATGGCTGTGGTTCTTGCACTGTCGATGGTTGTACCGGAGTACTCAGGAATTCTGTAATGCATCTTTGGTCTGTTTCATCCTGTAGTATTTTATATAGCTGATGGTAATGCCTCATCAGCTACTCCAGACCCCCATTTCACAGCAGTGCTTCTAGCTTTGTCAGGGTCCTCTTCAGTTAAAAAAAAAAAAATACTGCAACTCTGCCAGTAATGTGGAATTGCTCATGTAATTGTTGCAGTGTTAGGTGTTTCTCTGCATGTTCTTCTTCTTCATCGTCATCTGTTATCTGCCTCCGTTGTATCTGGCCATTGAGCTCAGCCAATATTTCCTCTGCACATTTTTCTTCATCATCTGACAGTTCATTTACATCTTCCAGCATATTTTCAAAGCACTTACCTTGCAGTCTCCTTGCCAGCTGAACAGTTTCCTGCACCTGGCTCTCCACTGAAGGGTAAACCTGTGAAATTTTTCACTGTTTTACAGCATAATTTTACCCAACCTTCCTTTATTGGTGTTTGGGGTACTTTGTCCCATGCACTTTTGATGTAGTTGATGGCATCTGCAATGTTAAATTTATGCCAGAAGTGGTACTCCAAGGTCTGAGTTAGCATCACTTTTCGTGTGTAGTTACTCTTAAATGTCCTAATAATTCCTCGATCCAGTGGTTGTATTAAAGATTTTGTATTTGGTTTTAAATAGACAACTACATGTGGATGTACATCCAATAAGAGTTCTGGATGAGTATGAAACTATCAAGAGTGAAGAGAATCTTGAAAGCAAGGCTCTTGCTTAACAGGTAAAACATGACTTCTGAAATAGTGATGCTTAAACCAGTTAATAAATAATTCCCTTATCATCCTGACTGTGTTGACCTGCAAATAAATGGTAAGATGGTTTTTATTTATACCTTTCATAGGATGGTGAGTCTTGGAGCAGTAAATATCTACCTGATACATTAGTGCATAGTAGCAAGCTAAAGCGATCTTTTGCTGCCTTGAATCCCTGTGCGCTTTTCTCTTGCTGGCTGATGTAAGTTCTTGATGGCATCATCTTCCAATAAAGAATTGTCTCATCAGCATTAACACTTGATGTGGCTCGTAGTCACCCTCAATTTATCAGGGAAAATCCCTGCAGCCATGGTGGTGAGCTGAAGCACTTTTCCTAGAAAATTTAGTATTATGCAACCAGTTGCTCTATTTGAACTTGTGGAATCAGCCTGTACTGAATATGCACTCTTGTTCAGGCCTTCCTTCCTCATCACACATTGTTTTATTGTACTCTGTCTTTTATTGTTATTAAGATGAAAGTAAGTGGTGTGCCTTTCTTGGCTTTCTGCTCAGTCCACTCGCCCAATAATTATCTTATGTAACTGTTGTGTCCAATGTACCATTCATTTTTTTTCTCTGTTTCAAATTGTACAAATGATGAGGTTGTCACACCAACCTCCCTTGTGGTTTCCATAATGCATGCACCACCTCTAAATATATCTAACACTTCCTTTTCGTTCACTATCATAGTACGTTACAGCAGCTGCTGCTTGACACCTCCAGTATCACTAGTGTTCCTCTTGAGTGCCATGCTTAATATCAGAGGAGAGATGGGGGTGATAATAATATCAATAACTGCTTGATAAAAAGAGTAATATGGAGTAGGTGTGTTACAAGATAACCAAGAAATTCATATGTAGATAGTGTTGGTAGTCAGTGAAATTTTGGAGGGAAGGTGCCCAGTGGATGTAACTACAGCCTCACTAGTTACCATGAGCTCTCCAACGAATTAAAAAAAAAAAGCAGCACTTGGAAGAGGAAAATGGAAGTACAAAAAATAGTTCACAGTAAAGGGGTTAGCTGGTGTGTTCGTGTGTGTGTTTACATTCTCGGTGTCTCTCTGGCAGCTTAATTAAGAAATTATTATACTCAGTGAACAAGGTATGTTGATGGTAATAATAATAATAATAATTAATAAATAATAATAATCGCTCTAGGGCACTTTAAATATCATATGTATTTCATAATAATAAACATGACACAGGGGAGGGTTCCCTGCAGCAGTGCAATTTATCAAATGTCACTGGCTGTCATCAGTTATCTGACACTTGTCACAACACCATAAAAAAAAAATTGACTGCAACCATTACAGAAAGTTATGTGCTAAACACACTCTTTTTGAGTAGGTCAGTCAAGTCAGTAAGTCATTCAGTCCAGTCAGAAAGTTATTCAGTCAAGTAAGTCATTCAGTCAAGTCAGTAAGTTATTCAGTCAAGTCAGTAAGTTATTCAGTCAAGTAAGTCATTCAGTCAAGTCAGTAAGTTATTCAGTCAAGTCAATGTGTCATTCAGTCAAGTCAGTGTGTCATTCAGTCAAGTCAGTGTGTCATTCAGTCAAGTCAGTGTGTCATTCAGTCAAGTCAGTGTGTCATTTAGTCAAGTCAGTGTGTCATTTAGTCAAGTCAGTAAGTCATTTAGTCAAGTCAGTAAGTCATTCAGTCAAGTCAGTAAGTTATTCAGTCAGGCAGACAGATAGATAGACAGACATGATAAAGAAGCCCAAATTAATAAAAACTGACATATAGTGTATATGGAGAGGTATCGGAGGGTGTGTGGGGCTGGGGGCTATACAGAGAGAGGGAGAAGGTGGGGAGAGGGAGGGGTGGTGACACTTTTGAAGTGTCAGCAAGGGGTCATTCCTCGATTAGCGACAAAATCATTTACCAACGGGGTCTTAGGCCCCTATCTCTGTTGTTAAGTGAGGAGAGGCTGTACTAAGATATATGAAATTCTCTGTAACTCAGTAGGCTTAAGTGGAGAGGCAGTGGCCAGTTTGAAAATTTTTACGGCATTTTGTGTTAGGTAATTATTTGAAAAATCTGATAGCTCGTTGTACAGAGTTTTGTGAATTATTAAAAATTAACAGCACACAAACTAGTGCCAAAACTTTCCTGCACTACTATATTTCTTGGTTACACTGTTTAGAATGACAAATAACTAGATTGTGGAAAACAAGATTTTATTAAAGGAAAGTCTGTTGTATCTGGAAAGATATTTTGTATACCTCTTTATTAAATATTTAAAAATAACTAGGACAAAAATATATACAGTTGACCCGAGTAACGTAAAAACTTCATCCCAGAAGCCTGCTCAAGTGCCATTACCAAACGAATTTACTCCCTTAAGGAATAATGTAACGTAGGTTAGTCTATTTCAGACCCCCAAAAATACACTTCCACAAGCACTTACAATATTATACAGTGGTACCGACTACGATATTTTTCATTCCAGAATGCTGTTCAAGTGCCATTACAAATATTTATCTCCTTAAGAAATAATGTAAAATAGATAGTCTGTTTAGACCCCCAATACACTTACAAAGCATTTAAATAAACTTATAAGGGTGTTTGAAATTTCGGTTGTATTCTAATATCGGTGGTCCACTGTACATATTTATTTATATCCTTACTTGCAGAAGAATGAATGGATTTCATAAGTTACCATTTACATTTAGTATTTCTTAATATTCAGTTGTTTAATAATAAATGAGATCTATCTATATTACCAACATGGTGAATGAACCCTGTAAGTACTCAGGGTTTGTGAGTTTTTAAAACCATTTAATTTTGTTAATCCAGTTTGTTTTACTCTTTTTCAGATATGGAATCGCTACCCTCCATACAGAGCCTGCAAATGGCTCTCTTAAATGATACTGAGAGTGAGGAGGAACTTCTGAGTGTTCTCTCTCACTTGCTTGTTTGTGCCATTGAAGATCCTGGTATTCCTTCCCCTCAAAGACACACAACAATATTAGGCCAAACTCTAAACAGGGCAGATATTACTCATGCGAACATCTCGGAAATTTTGAGGGTCTACCTAAATGCCAATGCAACAGGGGAGGTAAGTTGGAACAGATTTTTTCCCAGTTGATGCCCAACTTCATCATTTGGAAGAGTAAATACATAACTATGATGTGAGTGAGCAAGGCTGAAGTAGTAGCTACTCAGCTGCCATTCTTTTCAGCATTTATTTATAGATTCAGAAGACATTGTAGGGCTAATCCATCCTGGTATAAAGACACAGCAAAAGGAGGCCTTTAGTTGTACAATGTTTCACTTGCTTGAGGCTTTATCAAGTACAGTGGAACCTCTACTTACGAGTTTAATCCGTTCCAGGAGCTTGCTCGCAACTGGATTTGCTCGTTTGCAGAGTCAATTTTCCTCATTTAAATTAATTGAAATGGAATTAATCCGTTCCAGTGGAATTCCAGGCTCCACAAAATACTTCAATAATTTCCAAAATATCAACTCTATGGCTTATTTATCTATCACAATTCATCTAATAAGACGTAATAAACAATATTAATAACATAGATACATAATATATACACTAGAATGAATGAAATATTATGTATGTGAGTATAGTGTTAGGGGAGGTGGAGTCGGTGGCCATTGTTGTTGTTGCTCCTGGCATACCTTCCCATGCTTTTATAACAAAAAACTGAGTGTTTGTAAGGCAAACTCCATTAGATCGTCCTTTTTCTATCGCTTAATGGCTTAATTGCTACACTCCTAATGGTACACTCTAAATGGTACGCTCTAAATGGTACACTCTAAATGGTACGCTCTAAATGGTACACTCAATGGTACACTCTCAATGGTACACTCAATGGTACACTCAATGGTACACTCAATGGTACACTCATAATGCTACACCTAGTTTGTGTTTATGTATGATTTCCTGCTTTAATTCCATGGAAATCATCCTCATTTTCTTCTCAGCACTGTCCTTTGCACTTGCTTTCTTAAGACCCATGGTTAGAAAGAAGAAATTTTTGCAAAATAACTGCAAGAAACGTAATGAAAACACGAAAAATTCCCTCCATCCGTGAGCGGCGATATTTTGATACACACTGCCATCTTGTGGTGGCGATCTGAAACTCACTTATAGTATTATTATTATAATTACGTACGTATTATTTTTTAGTACGTACGTATTCTTATAATAATAATTGTTATATTATACATCTTATTATTATTATTAGTAGTAGTAGTAGTACGTGCATTTTTATTCACACAAAAAATAGAAGATTTACTGTTATGCGGACTATTGCATTATTGTAATACTTGAACAAATAATGTTAACCCATTCGGACAGGTATTGGACAGTGACGTCATTTGTTTACTCTTGAACATCGGCAAAAATTAAATATTTCAGATACTTTGAGCTCAATTTCAAGGTACTTTTTGTTGTGAAAGCAATCAAAATCATATCTATGTCTGTAATATATCTTCCATTCTATCAATTGAGACCAAAAAAACGAGAATACAACCATAAAAACCATACGAAAATATACCGCTAAGGCTGAGTAGTGAACTCAGTTATTTACAGTCAGATTTCTTTCAATTTTGGTGTACATTAAGAAACATCTTTCCATCATACATTGCCCAAGTTTCAATAAGATAGTCCAACAAACAAATGAGATCCAATTCCCTAGATCAAGGGCAAGAGCCCCTCACCAGCGTCAAGGAATCTCCCTTGAGGCCCACTCGCATCTGGAAATTTCGCTCGCCTATGGAAGCAAAAAATTGACCGATCGACTGTTCACATCTGGAAAAACTCGCACGTGGATGCGCTCGTTAGTAGAGGTTCCACTGTATGTACTTGAAAAGCCTCATGAAGGTGAAACATACTAATATAGGTCTCATTTGCTTTAAATGTCTTTTTAGCATTTGTTGGCTATGCCATGCATGCTTCAGCTATTTCAGTTTCTCATCTGGTAATAGCAATCGAACCTGGATACGAAGGAATACCATCAAGAGAAAGGAAGAAAGGCACGAGTGCAGAGCAAGCTTTTATTGTGACAGTATTTCACTATGCAGGACTTTATCATTGGTTTGATAAAGTTCTACATAGAGGAAAATATTGTCACAAATGCTTATGCTGTACCTTTTCTTCATTAGCAATTCAAGTATGTTGGCATTTGGGGTTTGGAAGTTTGTGGTGATTTTATAGTCATAATTTTATGACCAGTGAACGAAGCATTGTATGTAAATTAATGTACAGTACATATAGATCATTATATGTGCAGTGAAGGGCTTCTTCATGTTTTACTATTAAAATAGATCTAATACTTGCGTGAATTAATATTCACATCTAATTCACAGTTTGGAAATGAAAGTTGAAATGATGTTTAGGTCTTACCTAGATCATTATCACTTCAAGACTTTTGTCCAGGATGGACCAAAACTTTGCTGAAAGTTTCATCTCCAAATTGTGGGTGAGCTTTTTTTTTAATTGTTTCAGCCATGGTACTGTGACTTTATTTTTCATAACTTTAATGTATTTTTTTTTCTTTTCTTTTTTCATTATTGCTATTTCACATAAATTCATAATATCATGTTTGTTACTCAAAATTAAACCTCTTAAATAATTGTTTCTTAATTAATGAATTTTTGGACCACAGGGGTTGATCCAAGGGGATGGTCCAAACAGGCTAGCTGCACTGTAAATTGTGCTTAATTTGTGTCTCCGAAAAATCGTAATTAGCCAGAGCGGGTGGTTCGACACACTGCAGGACCATCCCCTGAGTCTGTGGTTAGCATCAGTATTCTGTTAATATTTAGTTACCTATAGTGATATATTTTCAGATATATCTCCTAATTAAATTTGGTGTTATAAAGGGAAAAAATCCACAGGTTCGTGTTATTCATGGGCTATTGGGTACAGAAAAGGAACGTCGCGAGAATCCTAAGAAGGGACAGGATTGGGACTCAAAATTAGCGGAAGTGGATGCATTCAAGATGTCTCAATGGCTGTCGCAACTACCTTTCCTAGCTTTAAATCCAACACAAAAGAGTGAGATTGTAGCCTATGTTTGCAATGAGCTGCTCCAGAATAAAGCTGTTGTGCGGCAAATTGAGGACTCTCTTGATAGGCACAATGGACTCAAGACCGAAAAATGGAAACTGGATGCCCGCATAAGGAAGTAAGTGATTCTGGCTTGTCCTTGAGTGTTAGATAGTGGTTGACAAAGCTTTTTTGCCTCTTTGCATTAAACTAAAAGTTATTAATTGAGAAATACAGTTTCACTTCCTCATACTGCATTTTTGTGTAGCTTGATGTTATTCGTTCACTAGAATAAGAAACATTTCAAATTTCTTTTTTGCAGGCTTCGTATGAGTGTAGCAAGAAAGAGAATTTATAATGCTGCTATGAGATCAATGATGGAACATCGAGGTGAAGACTCGAACATGTCCAGTGTGTCTGCCATCTCTTCTTGTCAAGGAGAGCAGGATAAAGTGGAAAAGAAAGACAAGGAGGATGACAAACTGAAAGATGAAGAGGAGGAAGAAGATGAAGAGGAAAATGAAAGTGGTAATGACAGTGATGCTATGGAAGAGATTCCTGATGAGGTAAATTAAAATGGCTTGTTTAGCATTTTTGTAATCCTATCATTTTTTCCATTCATATTTTTAACAAAGCAGGCATTTTTTTTTTTTTTAAACCAGCTGTATCCCACTGAGGCCGGGTCACCCAAAGCAGGAATATAAAATACAGTGGAATCTCGGTTTTCATGATTAATTCGTTCCAGAAAGTCTGACGAAAACCGAATTGTACAAAAACTGAAGCAATGTTTCCCATAAGAATTAATATAAATCCAATTAATCCATTCCAGACACCCAAAAATATTAACAAAATATACATTTTAGAGAGAATAACTATAGTTTTACATACAGAAAACAATGAGAAATAAATATAAATGACTAATGAAATGGATAAATGAACATTTAACATCACTTTTACCTTTATTGAAGACTCTTGTTGGTGTATGGAAGACGGTGAGGAGGGAAGAGGGAGGAGGAGAGGTTATTGTTTGGAAAGGGAATCCCCCTCCATAAGGACTTCAGGTATCAAGGCCCTATCCAGGGTTACTTCCCTTCTGTCTTTTACTGGCACTAGGGCCAGCTTAAGAATCACTGTACCCCTGTTGCACAAAAAATCTGTCCAGAGAGGTCTGTTTCTGGCATTTCTTTAAGATTTGCTTAGAATGGGACAAGGCATTGTCATTGAACATGTTGCAGACACGACTTGCAACAGCTTTGTTAGGGTGATATTTCTCCACAAAACTTTGCAAAACTCTGAAGAAGGCACATTCTTCCCTCTCTCTTCCTCCTCCTCTGAAGCAATTTCCTCAGCTGCGGTCTGTTGCTGTTCCAGTTAAAGGTGTTGGCTTATTTAGCAGTCGCACACAATAAACAAGCTCAAAAAACAATGGATTACAGTGGTACCCCGAGTTTCGAACTTTCTTCATTCCAGAATGCTGTTCAAGTGCTGTTACCGAACGAATTTGTTCCCATAAGGAATAATGTAAATTAGATTAGTCCGTTTCAGACCCCCAAAAATACAATTACAAAAGCACTTAAAATAATAAACTTACATAATAGGTCGAGTTGGGAGCAGTTCGAAACTCAGGGTACCACTGTATGAACAGTATTACAAAATGTTTCGGATGAATGCGCGGGGTGATGCTCACTCAACGATAAACAAAGGCAGACTGAGTCACTCGGCGCTTGAGTGGCTGAATAACGCTGGCAGGCAGGCGGACGCGTTTGGTATGGACCATTTTCAACTCTACGAAAACCAAGGTGATGTATGAAAACTGGGACAAAATTTTTTATTTCACATACAGTACTGTACTATAATGTATGTATGATAATACTGTATAGGTGCAGGTTAGTTGTTTTCTATTATAGTTAAGAATTTAACCAAAATTAGAGGCATTAGTTCATTAGAAGGAATTGTGTAGCCAATGTGGGCATGTATAAACATACAGTGGTACCTCAGTATATGTCCACTTTGGAATAAGTCCAACTTGGTATATGTCCTGTTTGGATGCGAAAATTTTTGCTTGGTATACGACCTTTGTTTGGAATACGACTTACGTGCTAGAACTTGTATGGGTCAAAATGAGTCATGACACCACGCGCTACCCTTGTTTATCTCTCTCTCGATGTGGAGGAGTTAGTGGAGGGGCACAGTGAAGAGCTGACCACTGACGAGATGCAGTAACTTGAGAAGGAGGAGCACAAGACTAAGATGGATACACTCTCTTCAGGCTCAGAAGAGGAGATAGAGGAAGCCCCTACTTCATTAATCAAGGAAATCTTTGCCAAATGGATGGACGTCAAAAACTTTGCAGAGAAGTACCACCCCAACAAAGCCCAAACAAGCCATAATAGCATTGTCTGGAATGATCAGACAATGTCACATTTCCGAAACATCCTGAGGATGTTCTTTGGACAGATTTTTAGTAAAAGTCAAACCTGGTGAGCTTCAACCAGGTCCAAATAGGAAAAAAGAGACAGAAAAGAGAAGGGGACTCTCCTTCCAAACAATAACATTTCCTCCTCCTCCCTTCTCAGCACTATCCTAGTAGGCACTCGACTCTTTTCAGCAAAGTAAAGTGAGGTTAAATTTTCACTTATTTCATCTAATTCTTTTGTATTTATGTATGTATTTTAGTATTAAGCTGTGTTTAAATTACATATTTTAGTATTAAGCAGTTATTAAATTCTTTTATACAACCCAATCAATGTATAATATGCCAATAACAATAGGATTTTTTTTCCATGGGAACGGATTAACTGTTTTCCCTATACATGTATTTCTTACGGGAAAATTCGTTTGGTATAAGTCCAAGGTCCTGGAACGGATTAAGAACGTATACCGAGGTACCACCGTAAATTGTTATTTGCAGATGTACAGTATTCATGGTTACGCCATGTTCATTTCATGTCTAGAGTTGGGGGTGTGAAGCTCATCGCAGGGTTCACCACCACCCAATCTTCCCACTGCATAACCTGATATATGGATGTGAATATGTTTGGTAAAAGGACACGGATGCAACTAATGTGACATTTTATTGTGTCAATGTTTTTCTCTTCAGGACGAGCTTTATCAAGTTGTAACAGCTTGACAAAGCTCCAGGAGAGCAAAATGTTGCCACGGTATAATCTCCCATTAATTGCATCTGTTGGTAATTCTACTGTTATTACTAGATGTTAATGTGGTAGTGAGGAAGGTAATCTTACTGCTGTAGCTCATGCAGTGTTGTGTCAGATGTCATGTGAGAGTGGTAAGAAGCAGTGGCAGCACCAAGGGAAAAAAGTTCAGTCCCCCAAATAAAAATAATAATAATAATAAAAATTAAGAAATAATAATAATAATAATAAGAAGAAGTAATAATAAAAAACATTGAAAGTGAACATAGATAAGAGTAAGGTAAGGGCATTAAACGAGTTAGGTAAAGAAAAATTGGATATGACATTGGAGTGAGTGAGTATGGAAGAAATGAATGTGTTCAGATATTTAGGAGTAGACTTGTCAGCAGATGGGGTTTATGAAGGACAAGGTATAATATAGAACTGATAAAGAAAAAAAGGTGTGGTGCATTGAGGTATCTGTGGAGACAAAAAAGTTATCCATGGTGGCAAAGAAGAGAATGTATGAGAGTACAGTGGTACCAACACTTACATGGTTGTGAAGCATGGGTTGTGAATGCTGCAACGAAGAGGAGGTTGGAGGCAGTGGCAATGTTGTGTCTAAGGGCTATGTGTGGTGTAAATAATATGCAGAGAATTCGTAGTGTGGAAATTAGGAGGTGTGGAGTTACAAAAAGTATTATTCAAAGGGCTGAAATGGGGTTATTGAGGTGTTTTGGTCATTTAGAGAGGATGGATCAAAATAGAATGACTTGGAGGGTGTATAAATCTGTAGTGGAGGGAAGGAGGGGTAGGGGTCGTCCTAGGAAAGGATGGAGGGAGGGGTAAAAGAGGTTCTGTGTGCAAGGGGCTTGGACATGCAGTAGGCATGTGTGAGCATGTTAGATAGGAGTGAATGGAAATGAATGATTTTTAGGACCAGACGAGCTGTTGGAGTGTGAACAGGGTAATATTTGTGAAGGGATTCAGGGAAACCGGTTAGCTGGACTTGATTCCTGGAGGTGGGAAGTACAATGCCTGCACTTTAAAGAAGGGGTTTGAGACATTAGCCATTTGGATTGACATGTTATTGTTATTAACACATCGGCCGTTTCCCACCAAGGCAGGGTGGCCCGAAAAAGAAAAACTTTCATCATCATTCACTCCATCACTGTCTTGTCAGAGGCATGCTTACACTACAATTATAAAACTTCAACATTTAACATCCCTCCTTCAAAGTCCTTTGAATCCAGAATTGTTTGTTACATAAATACTATACTCCACTATAATTTTTGTTTATTCTAATCTTAATTTTTTCTTCCCTCGCAAGGAGGATGACAAGCATTTAAATGCAGAGGAAGCCTCCAAGACTCTAGAACTTCTTCAGCGGCAGATGAATCAAGTCCGGCAAGATTTATTTGAAACAGCCCAGCAAGTCCGTGGCTTTAACTGTGGACAAGATAGATATCAGGTATGTTGAGAGTGTTTGTATACATTTATATATTATCATGTACGTATTATTATTATTATTTATATAATGGTAGTTTATGTTTTGTCCTCAATCTGAAAATTCCCCACAGGGTCCAAGAATTTAAAAAAAAAAAAAAATTCTTATGAAATGGTAGAGAATCTTTTTCTGAAGGTAATAAAACAAAAAGTACAAAATTTGATCAAAAATTGACGAAATTATGCTCTTGCAAATTTTGATGTGTCAGTGATATTTATGCATCAGCGATTTTGCCCACTTTGAGACCTATTTTCGGGCAATTACATTGTTCCAATAGACAAAATTCTTAGCTATTTTGCTAGTATGTGTTCCATTTTATCTATTAAGCACAAGAAATTGCCCAGTCAACTATTTCATCTACCCAGTAAAGTGATTGGAAATTGGTAATTTGGCCAATTTCACAGAAAGTTCAAAATATTCCAATTTCAAAATAGGGTCCAGAATAAACAATGCAGGCATTTCTGGCACTAAAATAATATTTCCTCTGTTTATTAGTTATGTTTCCAGGCTTTACAGATGAATTTCATTTGGATTTTTTATTCACACCAAAAAATAGAAGATTTACTGTCATGCAATATTGTAATAATACCAGCACATTCGTGAACACACATTAGACCCACCAGCTGACATGTATTGGATGCATGATGTGATTTGTTTACACTTTGAACATTGGCAAAAATCGAACATTTATGCGACTTTGAGCTCAATTTCAACCAATTTTCAGTACTAAAACCAGTCAAAATGATGTTTATTTTTATAATATATCTTCCATTCTATCAATGAGACCAAGAAACTGCAAATACAACTGTAAAAACATATAAAAATACTCTGCAAAGTTGCTGTTTTAATCCAAAAACAGTCTGTTTTTTTCCTCATTATGCACTGCCTGCTGCAGGATTTGTTTTATATGGTGCACACTTAACACATAAATGCATTCTCTCATATCTAGGCCCAAATTTACCGCTCACAGCTTATCTGAGTGAGCTGAGCTTATGACGTAATATTACGGTATGGACCCTGGCTTCCAAATCGTAGAACTACGACATGGACCCTCAAAGGGTTAAGGGCTGGGCAAATAGTGGTCAAGAGTGTAAGGAAAACTATTATAAGAAAATTTGGTTACTACCTGTCATAGAAAACGATTGCTACTACAATAAAATGACAACCTTTTTTAATGGGTGTGAAGCATGGGTTGCAAATGCTGCAGCGAGGAGGAGGCTGGAGGCAGTGGAGATGTCCTGTCTAAGGGCAATGTGTGGTGTAAATATTATGCAGAAAATTCGGAATGTGGAAATTAGGAGAAGATGTGGAATTACTAAAAGTATTTGTCAGAAGGCTGAAGAGGGGTTGTTGAGGTGGTTTGGTCATTTAGAGAGAATGGATCAAAGTAGAATGACTTGGAGAGCGTATAAATCTGTAGGGGAAGGAAGGCGGGGTAGGGGTAGGAGGTTTTGTGGGTGAGGGGCTTGGACTTCCAGCAAGCATGTGTGAGCGTGTTAGATAGGAGTGAATGGAGACGAATGGTTTTTGGGACATGTTGAGCTGTTGGAGTGTGAGCAGGGTAATATTTTGTGAAGGGATTCAGGGAAACCAGTTAATTGATTTAGTTGGACTTGAGTCCTGGAAATGGGAAGTACAATGCCTGCACTTTAAAGGAGGGGTCTGGGATAGTGACAGCTGGGAGGGACTATTCTCAGCTGTCGTATCTGAGCGCCTCTGCAAAGACAGTGATTATGTATGAGTGTGGTGAGAGTGTTGAATGATGATGAAAGTATTTTTTTTTTTTTTGGGGGGGGGAATTTTCTTTCTTTTTGGGTCACCCTGCCTCGGTGGGAGACGGCCGACTTGTTGAAAAAAAAAAAAAAATATGGTAGATTAGTAAATGAGCTTTTTTAATACACCCGAAGTAAATGTCCATTTTAAGTAGAAATATTATTTTTAAACTGATAAATCTCTGGTTAATTGGAAATGTGAAGTTTGAAAAAGCAATTCTTTCCTTACTTTTTGGATTGAATAGATAGGCTAATACAAAATTCATGAAGAGGGTGATATATTCATTTGCTAGCAACTGGGAAAACAAGAAATGAAACAACTCAGGTAGAAATCATTGTAAGGAAGAAAATTAATATTATACTCATCTCAATATAAACATTTGTAATAAATGCCATGAAATTTCATTGAAGCTCATATTTATTGGCAAAACAAAATTAAGTCAATATAAACATCAACAAACAAGACATTACAATATCTCCACAGATGGTCCAACCAGATAAGTGAAAATCATCTTTGCACAATTAACCCACAAATTGGAGATAAACCATTAAATGACATTGCTGTCTGTACTGGATCATTATTAGGTTGTGACTTTATAATGGTCCAGGATGGACCAAAGCGTGTAAAATTTAATTTTTAATTTGTGGGCTAGTTGTGAATTGTTCCAGTCACAGTTTTGTGACATTTATGCTTCATAACATTTATATGATATACATAATACAGAATTCATTCAAGTGTCTTGTTGTAACTTGCATCGTATTCTCCCTAACAGCGGACAATGTGGGTGTTGCCACATGCCGGAGGTCCTTTCTTAGAGGGCCTCACATCATGCGACTACAGGGGTCGTGACCACTTTCCTATTACTGTACCTCCATCAAGCACTAAAGTTGGTTATTCCGTAGAAGAAGTAAAGGCCAAGCTTCAAGAAGCCAAAGCAAAGAAAGATAAGAAAATCAAAGAGGAAAGAAAGATAAAAATGGAAATAAAAGAAGAAGAACCTCTTGTGAAGGAGGAGAAAATGGATATTGTGAAGACTGAAATTGAAGTGAAAATTGAAAAGAAAGATGAAACTTATGCTGAAAGTGGAGACAAAGAAAGTGTTGATGTGAAGCCCATGAATGGGCAAGTGAAAGAAGAAGAGGACAATGAAGTGCCTGATATTCCAAAACGAACAGAAAAATTTAAGGAAGAATTGAAAAAGAAAGAGGAATTGAAAAATTCTGATAATCAGAACAGATTAAATGAATCTAAAATAAGTGAAAACACAAACAGTGAAGTGTATTCATCTTTAATAAATGCTGGACTTAATCCATATATGATTAATGGTTTAAAAGAAGGAAATAATTCTACTAGTAATGAAGGTATTGATCAAAATCTCCTAGCTACAGGCTTAGGCTTAGTACCTGGTCAGTATCTTAGGACAGAACATGTCACACAACGGGAAAAGTTAAGTTTTAGTCTCTTGCCTCGTATCCCATGTGATGTATCATCCCTAGAAGCATTACCTGGTGGACAGACTCCACAAGGTACCCTTAGGGGCTCCCCACGAGAAGCTTCACCTTTTTCGAGATCTAGTGGACCACACAGCCCAGTTGCAAGTGTTCCTCCAAGCTCTTGTAACACTCCACTTGCAAGTAGTACTCCTGGGAGGCCAAGTACTCCAGGATCATCTAACACTCCAGTAGCATTAAGCACACCGGGGACAGTTAATACCCCATCTTGGACAGCTAACAGTGCGCCGGGATCAACTAATGCTTCAGAAAATGGGTCCACACCAGTGACAGCAAACACGGCAGGAAGTGTACAAAGTTTACCGCACAAAGAGCTGTTAGAAAGATTGCACCAAACAGCAGAAGCGCTACCTATTCCAGAAGGTGGGTATAAAGCTTTGGTGCAGTTTGCTGTTTTTAAATAATTTATTTTTTAAGAATCCAGGCGGTGGAATTGTATGTGTATATATAATGTACAGTGGACCCCCGGTGTTCGTGATGCTCCAAACTCAAACAATTATGTAAGTGTATTTTTGTAAGTGCTTTTGTAAGTGTATTTTTGGGGGTCTAAAAGGACTAAGCTAATTTACATTATTCCTTATGGGAACAAATATTCCTTATCGGAACAAATTCGTTTGGTAACAGCACTTGAACAGCATTCTGGAATGAATTAATCACGAACACCGGGGGTCCACTGTATATTGTGAGAAATTAGAAGAGAAGTATATACAGTGAACCCCCGGTTTACGTAATTAATTCGTTCCAGAATGCTGTTCAAGTGCCGTTACCAAACGAATTTGTTCCCATAAGGAATAATGTAAATTAGATTAGTCCTTTTAGACCCACCCCCAAAAATACACTTACAAAAGCACTTACAAAAATTCACTTACATAATTGTTCGAGTTTGGAGCAGTACGTAAACCGGGGGTCCACTTTACTGGTTAGTTTGTTGAATTTACCAAGGCTAACCTTGATATTTTATCATTATTATTTACATTTTTCTTTAAGAGTATGACACTGTAATAAACCAGTTAGATGGACTTAAATTTGGATGTGGGAAGTACAGTGCCTGCACCCTGAGGGAGGGGTGGGGATGTTGCAGTTGGGAGTGTCATTTGAATTGTGATGTCTGCAAACTTCAGCAATATAGCTATTGAATGAATGATGGTGAATGTATTGTCCTTTATTTTTTGTTTGAAAAAAAAAATTGTGTTGGTAAGTACAGTATAGTAATCTGAACAAGGATGGGAAATATCACACTGGCCATCCTGCTAGGTACAGTGGTACCTCGGTTAACGATAATCCCCAAACTCACCCTTTTATGTAAGTTTATTTTTTTAAATGCTTTTGTAAATGTATTTTTGGGGGTCTAAAAGGACTAGTCTATTTTACATTATTCCTAATGGGGATAAATTTGTTTGGTAATGGCACTTGAACAGCATTCTGGAATGAAAAAATATCGTTAACCGAGGTACCACTGTATTATAAAATTATACGTAAATTGTTAAATAAAGATAACTGTAATGTTGGTAAATGAATAGGTGCAGTAGACAGGTGTGTTTGCATTTCAGTACTTTGTTACCATATCACAATTTTCTTTTTTCTTACTCTTGGACTCATTGTAGACGAATGACTAATCATGTATATTTTTCTCCTTCCATAGAGTACAAAACAGGATGGTGGCATGTTGGGGACCTTGAGCAGCTTCGTGAAATGATTGCTGCATTAAATGAGAGAGGTGTAAGAGAACGGGAGCTTAAGCGCTTCATTGAGAAGAATCTTACTATAGTAAAGAATGCCCTTTCAAAAGTAAGTCATTTATACCTGATGATTTAAAATTGTTCATCATGTGAATATTATGACTAATTTTGTGAAGAGAATGTAGATTATGTATATTACATATATATTTAACAAGTCATCTCGTTAGGAACTTTGATAAATAAGGCTTTCTTTTTATGGTTTACATTTTTGTCCATATGGAAATATTCTTCAGAAATTTGACTGAAAAGGCTAAAGCAGATAATTCTAAAGTGGTTAAATTTGTGTGATTATGCTCACTAACTTAGAACACTTGTTAGCAAATGTACAATTATTTAAAAGATTTCTACTCAACAGAATGGACTGTATATAATTTACAAAGAATATAGAAGGTAGCTATTTAGTCCTAAGGATTAGTGTAACTAATTAGTTTTGAGAGATTTAGATGTTGAAGAGTGAAACATTTAGCATTATCCTGCTTTGCCTTCTTCACACTTGGCGATATTTTCACGTTTTTGTAATGTGAATGGTTTCTAGTCCTGTATTTGAGCAGTGGAATACTTTTCATGTAGCGGACACACAAAAACAGACTGGCTCTGGTCGCATCCGTGAGTAAAGTAAAATGCAATCTCACTCTCAGTCATTGTTTGTGGCTTTGTCAAATATTTTTTATAGCTGCATTTCGTTTCCATCTGCATCAGTGCATATCTGAGTGAAGTTGAAGTTCTAGGGGCATGATAGTCCTAAGCTAGGCTTAGAGGCTGTCACCAAATATTGTATCCAAACTTTTCTTCTGATTTAACTTAGATAAATGACTGCTTCCAGTTGTTTCTGAGTAAATTACACTGGAAGTGCCTTCTTATTGGCATGTGATGAAGCGATGCACTACAAAGCAATTTTTTTGGTACTCGTGTTTAAGATTTTCTGTTCAGAGGTGAAAGGCTTCATCTTCATAATATCATAATATTCTACATTCTGAGTCAAGTGACGTGCAAATTTGTTTTACATATTTCGCCAACTAATTGTTTTTGGTCGATTATTGCTCTTTATATTCACTGAAGCAGTCTGCAACTAGTTTTCACTATTTGTAGGCTATAGTGAGTTGCTTATAATTATAGTATACTGTAGTTATTACTTGCTTCCACTAAGAAATAAGAATAATATATAAGTGAAAAATCCTAGTTACCTCTGCACATACATAAGTGTTATAATGTAGTATAGTATAGTATTTGAGTGAGAGAGAAAGAGTGCTAATGTACTGTAATGTGAAAGAAAAGTTAAGGAATAGGATAATGTTGTGTAGGGTAAACATTAGCTAGAAAATTAAGATTTTTTTTATTTTAGTTCCCTTGTCAGTTTGCTTCTAAGGTTAACTATGCTAAACAAAGCTGATACCTAAAAATTTTGAAAAATTATTACAATTATTATACATCAAATGACTTACATTGATGCTATGTTTTAGTATTAGCTATGTACTGTTTAAAACATTAAAACATTGTTAACCATTTTTCTAAGAAATTGATCCTTTAGTTAACGTTGTTAACATGGTCTTTCCAATAAAAAGTTTTGTCTATCTAGTGACTGAGGTAGTGTGAAAATGTTATTAGGGCAGCATACATTTGGATATATGACTTAATTAGTAAAGACTTAAGTTTTGTAATTTGGTAGCATAATGCTTTCATCTGATGTACATGTGTGACATTGAATACATAATTTGTAAGGATTTTCCAAATTATGGGCCATGCAAAATTGCCAGTGATGATGGCCCTGGAGCATTGTTGTGGTGTTGGGAAGGGGAGGCCTGGGGTCACTTTAGCAATACAGAACCAGTCATATTCTTATTGACCCTGCTTCATAAACCAGGTCATTCAGAGACCTAATTGAAGTAAAGCTTCAAGTAAATACAAGAGGGGTAAAAAGTGAATCACAGATTTCCTGAGCCAAAATTATTCCTAGCAGGCTGCTATTTATCTTTTATCTGCTCACTTCAAGGATCACCAAATGCATGCAAGGATAATTTTTACTCCTACACATTGATATGGCTCCTATACTGGTTTTACAAAAGAAGTGAGGACCCAGTTTCTCTGTGGCAAGATATAGATACTATACTGCACCTTCCCAAGTGCAGTGAACTGAGTAGTAAGTCAAGGTTTTAATGGCTGATTTACTTAGCAGTTTAATACTCTACAACATAGATTTACAGCCACTAGGTAAACTGTTAATGCTGTGGGTCCATGAATTATTTTTTAATTTGCTCACTTTGACCATTACATAACATACATCTCCGATCTGAAGCGCCAATGTAATGCCAAGTTGAGCATGCACAACCTATGTGAAGCCTGTGGTTTATGTTTTGTCACCATGTCAGGCATAGATGGTTTTAAATGAGGAAATAAATATTATTTTAGACATTTGAGAAAGTGAGGAAACAGTCTTAAAGATTTACATTGTTATCTTTGAATAGGGTTTTTACTACTTAAAGACTTGATTGGACTCTGTATTAGAGGGACAGAGTGCTGCAAAGAGGAAAATTAAACAGACTATAGTTCTTGTGTTTGAAACTAATAGTTAAGATGAACAATGTTATGAGCAAAAATATACAGAACATATGAGAAAAAAATTAATTTTAGTGGAGGGTTCATGACATAAGGGGTTTCACTTTTTGTTGCTTCTATTAGAGGCATTGATTTCCATTCCACGAATGGTAGATGTACATGTTCACCAGAATTCGTCTATACAGTACCTTCAAATACTGTAAAAGGGTTTTAACTGAGCATCACATACTGAGCAGATACATGCTGTGTCTGTGGCATACCTGTGACCGGTTTTGAAGGTTCTTCTACCTTCACAACGTGGCCTGTGGCCAGAAGTTTTTTGACTGCCTTATAAACCAGGCTGTTGCAACTATTGAAAGACAGGCCTTCATGGCCATCACAGCCTGGCTTATCTGACACTTTCTGTAGGAATAGGTCTAGTTTCCTCTTGAAAACCTCTAATTTTGTTCAAGCAGTATTTCTTATAGCTATCTGCTGGGAGATAGCTATGAGACTCATGCACAACAGATATTGACACAGTGCTCTCTAATTTTTTCTATGGCAACCCTGCTTTTCACTGGGTTTATCTTACACTCCCTCTATCTCTCCAGTAAGTGATTATGGCAGTGTGAAGATTGTGGACCTGGCACTTAAATATTTTCTATTTGCAGCATGTATTATTGGATATCTTTCTCTTCTTCATTTCAGATAATGCATTGCAAAGGCTTTGAGACATTTCCAGTAATTTAGATGTTTTATTCATTCCTTGTGAGCTGTAAACAATCTCTGTACATTGTACATTTTCCAACTGTGATATATCTCCTGATTTGAATGGCATGGTGAGAATATAACAGTGTTCAGAATATGAAAAACAAGGGATTTAAATAGTACATTACTATCACTAATGTGATTTCTCTTGTTTTGAAAGTTTTCATAATCCAACCTATCATTTTCCTAGCTTCCGAAGCATTTCGCCATACTTCTTCTTCTTTCAACACGTTGGCCGTTTCCCACTGAAGCGGGGTGGCCCAAAAGGAAAAACGAAAGTTTCTCCTTTTACATTTAGTAATATATACAGGAGAAGGGGTTACTAGCCCCTTGCTCCCGGCATTTTAGTCGCCTCTTACGACACGCATGGCTTAGGAGGAAGAATTCTGTTCCACTTCAATATATAATATACTCTGCCTGAATTATGCCCTGTGTTTATTTTGAGGTCTCAGTTCTTTTCATATCAAAGCAGTTTGAATTTATTACATTTGAACATCATGATAGTTTCCTTTGTTTACTGGAGAACATTGTTAATATCTGTTTGTAATCTGTTTATGCCATCTACTGAGATAACTTTCTTACTTAGCGTAGACAGCTATCTTTTGTATGAGTTATGTTCCAGAAACACAGAGCTATAGTACATGAAAACATGATGGGTGGAGTGAATAACTTATGGAATAAATTGGGTTACATTCCATGTCACATCCAAAAAAGCCAATTTTTTTTAATACACAATTCATCTAAAATAATAAACTGAGTATCATACAATGATCTTATGTGGACATTAAAGCACAGTATTACAGTATGATACAGGATTATTAAAACTGACATAACCTAATAAAGTCAAGCTTGTAAGTACACTTTTTTTTATTATTTTTCTTTTATTAACACATTGGCCGTTTCCCACCAAGGCAGGGTGGCCCGAAAAAGAAAAACGTTCATCATCACTTACTCCATCACTGTCTTGCCAGAGGCATGTTTACACTACAGTTATAAAACTGCAACATTAACACCCCTTCTTTAGAGTGCCGGCACTGTACTTCCCATCTCCAGGAATCAAGTCCGGCCTGCTGGTTTCCCTGAGTCCCTTCATAAATGTTACCTTGCTTACACTCCAACAGCACGTCAAGTCCTATAAACCATTTGTCTCCATTCGCTCCTATCTAACACGCACACGCACGCTTGCTGGAAGTCCAAGCCCCTCTCACACAAAACCTCCTTTACCCCCTCCCTCCAACCTTTCCTACGCCGACCCCCCTACCCCGCCTTCCCTCCACTACAGATTTATACACTCTCGAAGTCATTCTATTTCGTTTAATCCTCTCTTCATATCCAAACCATCTCAATAACCCCTCCTCAACCCTCTGGATAATAGTTTTGGTAATCCCACACCTCCTCCTAATCTCCAAACTATGGATTCTCTGCATTATATTCACACCACACATTGCCCTCAGACATGACATATCCGCTGAATCCAGCCTTCTCCTTGTTGCAACATTCACAACCCATGCCTCACACCCATACAAGAGCATTGGTATAACTATACTCTCATACATTTCCCTCTTTGCTTTCATGGATAAAGTTTTTTGTCTCCACAGACTCCTCAGTGCACCACTCACCTTTTTCCCCTCGTCAGTTCTATGATTCACCTCATCCTTCATAGACCCATCTGCTGACACGTCCACTCCTAAATATCTGAACACATTCACCTTCTCCATGCTCTCTTCCTCCAATCTGATATCCAATCTTTTTTTTTATTAACACATTGGCCGATTCCCACCAAGGCAGGGTGGCCCGAAAAAGAAAAACTTTCATCATCATTCACTCCATCACTGTCTTGCCAGAAGGGTGCTTTACACTACAGTTATGAAACTGCAACATTAACACCCCTCCTTCAGAGTGCCGGCACTGTACTTCCCATCTCCAGAACTCAAGTCCGGCCTGCCGGTTTCCCTGAATCCCTTCATAAATGTTACTTTGCTCACACTCCAACAGCACGTCAAGTATTAAAAACCATATGCCTCCATTCACTCCTATCAAATACGCTCACACATGCTTGCTGGAAGTCCAAGCCCCTCGCACACAAAACTTCCTTTACCCCTCCCTCCAACCTTTCCTAGGCCGACCCCTACCCCGCCTTCCCTCCACTACAGATTTATACACTCTTGAAGTCACTCTGTCTCGTTCCATTCTCTCTACATGTCCAAACCACCTCAACAACCCCTCCTCAGCTCTCTGGACAATCGTTTTGGTAATCCCGCACCTCCTCCTAATTTCCAAACTCCGAATTCTCTGCATTATATTCACACCACACATTGACCTCAGACATGACATCTCCACTGCCTCCAGCCTTCTCCTCGTTGCAACATTCATCACCCATGCTTCACACCCATATAAGAGCGTTGGTATAACTATACTCTCATACATTCCCCTCTTTACTTCCATGGACAAGGTTCTTTGTCTCCACAGACTCGAAGTGCTCCACTCACCCTTTTCCCCTCATCAATTCTATGATTCACCTCATCCTTCATAGACCCATCCGCCGACATGTCCACTCCCAAATATCTGAATACATTCACCTCCTCCATACTCTCTCCTCCAATCTGATATCCAATCTTTCGTCACCTATTCTTTTGTTATCCTCATCACCTTACTCTTTCCTATATTCACTTTCAATTTTCTTCTTTTACACACCCTACCAAATTCATCCACCAACCTCTGCAACTTCTCTTCAGAATCTCCCAAAAGCACAGTGTCATCAGCAAAAGCAACTGTGACAACTCCCACTTTGTATTTGCTTCTTTATCTTTTAGCCCAACACCTCTTGCCAAGACCCTCGCATTCACTTCTCTTACAACCCATCTATAAATATATTGAACAACCACGGTGACATCACACATCCTTGTCTAAGGCCCACTTTTACTGGGAAATAGTCCCTTCCCTCCTACACACTCTAACCTGAGCCTCACTATCCTCATAAAAACTCTTCACTGCTTTCAGTAACCTTCCTCCTATTCCATACACCTGCAACATCTGCCACATTGCCCCCTATCTACCCTATCATACGCCTTTTCCAAATCCATAAATGCCACAAAAACATCTTTACCCTTATCCAAATACTGTTCACCTATATGTTTCACTGTAAACACTTGGTCTACACACCCCTACCTTTCCTAAAGCCCCCTTGTTCATCTGCTATCCTGCTTTCTGTTTTACTCTTAATTCTTTCAATAATAACTCTACCATACACTTTACCAGGTACACTCAACAGACTTATTCCCTATAATTTTTGCACTCTCTTTTGCCCCCTTTGCCTTTATACAAAGGAACAATACACGCTCTCTGCCAATCCCTAGGTACCTTACCCTCTTCCATACATTTATTAAATAAAAGCACCAACCACTCCAAAATTATATCCCCACCTGCTTTTAACATTTCTATCTTTATCCCATCAATCCCAGCTGCCTTACCCCCTTTCATTCTACCCACTGCCTCACGAACTTCCCTACACCCACAACTGGCTCTTCCACACTCCTACAAGATGTTATTCCTCCTTGCCCTACACACGAAATTACAGCTTCCCTGTCTTCATCAACATTTAACAAATCCTCAAAATATTCTCTCCATCTTCCCGATACCTCTAACTCTCCATTTAATAACTCTCCTCTCCTATTTTTAACTGTCAAATCCATTTGTTCTCTAGGCTTCCTCAACTTATTAATCTCATTCCAAAACTTTTTTATTTTCAACAAAATTTGCTGATAACATCTCACCCACTCACTCATCTGCTCTCTTTTTACATTGCTTCACCACTCTTTTAACCTCTCTTTTTCTCTCCATATACTCTTCCCTCCTTGCATCACTTCTACTTTGTAAAAACCTCTCATATGCTAACTTTTTCTCCCTTACTACTCATTTTACATCATCATTCCACCAATCGCTCCTCTTCCCTCCCGCACCCACTCGCCTGTAACCACAAACTTCTGCTGAACACTCTAACACTACATTTTTAAATCTACCCCATACATTTTCGACCCCATTGCCTACAATCTCACTAGCCCATCTATCCTCCAATAGTTGTTTATATCTTACCCTAACTGCCTCCTCTTTTAGTTTATAAACCTTCACCTCTCTTTTACTTACTGATTCTATTTTCCTTGTATCCCATCTACCTTTTACTCCCACTGTAGCTATAACTAAAAAGTGATCTGATATATCTGTAGCCCCTCTATAAACATGTACATCCTGAAGTCTACTCAACAGTCTTTTATCTACCAATACATAGTCCAACAAACTACTGTCATTACGCCCTACATCATATCTTGTATACTTATTTATCCTCTTTTTCTTAAAATATGTATTACCTATAACTAAACCCCTTTCTATACAAAGTTCAATCAAAGGGCTCCCATTATCATTTACACCTGGCACCCCAAACTTACCTACTACACCCTCTCTGCATGTTTCTCCCACTTTAGCATTTAGGTCCCCTACCACAATTACTCTCTCATTTGGTTCAAAAGTTCCTATACATTCGCTTAACATCTCCCAAAATCTCTCTCTCTCTCACCTCCTCTCTTCTCCAGGTGCATACACGCTTATTATGACCCACTTTTCGCATCGACCCTTATTTTAATCCACATAATCCTTGAATTTACACATTCATATTCCTCTTTTCCTTCCATAACTGATCCTTCAACATTATTGCTACCCCTTCCTTAGCTCTAACTCTCTCAGATACTCCTGACTTAATCCCATTTATTTCTCCCCACTGAAACTCGCCTACCCCTTCAGCTTTGTTTCGCTTAGGGCCAGGACATCCAACTTCTTTTCATTCATAACATCGGCAATCATCTCTTTCTTATCATCCGCACTACATCCACGCACATTCAGACAACCCAGTTTTATAAAGTTTTTCTTCTTCTCGTTTTTAGTAGATTTGTACAGGAGAAGGGGTTACTAGCCCATTGCTCCCGGCATCTTAGTCGCCTCATACGACACGCATGGCTTACGGAGGAAAGATTCTTTTCCACTTCCCCATGGACAATAGAGAAAATAAAAAGAACAAGAGCTATTAAGAAAAAGAAGAAAAACCTAGATGTGTGTATGTATATATATGCATGTGTATGCCAGTGTAGTGTGACCTAAAGTGTAAGTAGAAGTAGCTAGATATACCTGTTATCCAGCGTGTTTATGAGACAGAAAAAAGACACCAGCAATCCTACCATCATGTAAAACAGTTTCAGGTTTCTGTTTCACAGTCACCTGGCAGGACGGTAGTACCTCCCTGGGTGGTTGCTGTCTACCAACCTACTACCTACAATCTTCCGTTACCTAATTTTTTTGTTATCTTCATCACCTTACGCTTTCCTATACGTATTCACTTTATATTTCCTTCTTTTACATACCCTACCAAACTCATCAACCAACTTCTGCAACTTCTCTTCAGAATCTCTCAAAAGCACAGTGTCATCAGCAAAGAGTAACTGTGACAACTCCCAATTTGTGTTAGATTCTTTATCTTTTAACCCCACACCTCTTGCCAACACCCGAGCATTCACTTCTCTTACAACTCCATCTATAAATATATTGAACAACCATGGTGACATCACACATCCCTTTCTAGGGCCTACTTTTACTGGGAAATAATCTCCCTCTCGCCTACATACTTTAACCTGAGTCTCACTATCCTCGTAAAACTTTTCACCGCTTTTAATGACCTACCTCCTATTCCATACGTTTGCAACATCTGCAACATTGCCCCCCTATCCACCCTGTCATATGCCTACACTTACATACCTTAAATTCTTTTGTGTGTGTGTGTGTGTGCTTGTGGATGCATGCGTGCACACGCACATGTGTCACTGTAAGCTCAGTGATAGTTCATAGGGTATAACCGTTTCTGCTCACGTGATCAACCGATGATCAACCGTTAGCCCAATGTCAAAGGTCAACCCTTTTGAATGCCTTGAGCCCTGCTCGGGGCAGTGCCTCAGTGCCCGGCCCATGGCCGGGCTCAGAGAGTAGATACTCTCGAAACTCTTCAAAGGTATATCAAAGATGGACATAGGCCTGCGATTCTGAGATTCCACCCTATATATACTATCACTGAGCTTACAGTGACACATGGGCGCATGCATGATTGTGAGTGTGTGCATGTGTTTGTGTGTATCTGAGTTACCTAGAACTATATTGATATATTGGAAATATCAGACATGGTACTGATATAATAAGTACATAGAATTATAAAGATACAGAAGCTCTAAACTAATTTTTTAAATTTCTAATTTGCTTTGCTTTTACCTGTTATCAGTATTGTCATTGTGTTATGTAGCAATAGTAATTGTTTTGTCTTTGTTGCAAGAAATGTGCAAAATAAGCCAGGAAAGGGGAAATAAAATGCCATATGTTTAATAATAAATACTTAAAATGATGAGCAGGGAGCAAAAAAATGTGCTTGCCTAGTACAGTGGACCCTCGGTTTTCGTTGAAAATTCTTTCCAGAATGCTGTTTGAATGCCGTTACCAAACAAATTTGTTCTCATAAGGATAAATGTGAATTAGATTAGTCATTTCAGACCCCCAAAAATACACTTACAAAAGCACTTACGAAAATACACTTACATAAATGTTCGAGTTTGGAGGTGAACGAAAACCGAGGGTCCACTGTATATCTTAACTAATTTTTTTTAACACATTTTCATACACAGTACAATAGATGCTTATTTAGGTTCAAATTTTAAGTTCTTTAAAATTACAATGTAGCCTAGAAATGCTCAGTATGAACCATATATACAGTGGACCCTCGGTTTTCGTTTGAATGCCGTTACCAAACGAATTTGTTCCCATAAGGACAAATGTAAATTAGATTAGTCATTTCAGACCCCCAAAAATACATTTACAAAAGCACTTACGAAAATACACTTACATAATTGTTCGAGTTTGGAGGTGAATGAAAACCGAGGATTCACTGTACTACAGAGAAGATGAGTTTAAATTACAGAAAATCTTAAAATTAATGCTGTAGTAATGTTGTAGAGTGAAAGTGAGATGCAGGGTACCTGCACTCTGAAGGTGGAGGTGGAGATGCTGTGCTTTTGTGTGATTTAATTGAATTTTGATAAAAAAAATTTTACAGTCATGTAAAATAGATCCCCGACTTCAAATCAGGGCACTTTGGAATAAATTTATACCTTATAACTGCTTAAATGCAGATATGATAATTACATACAGTGGAACCTCGGTTTTCGTGATTAATCCGTTCGAAAAAGTCTGACGAAAACTGAATCGTACGAAAACGGAAGCAATATTTCCCATAAGAAATAATGAAAATCCAATTAATCCGTTCAAGACACCCAAAAATATTAACAAAAAATACATTTTATAGAGCATTTTCTCCAACTAGGGCATACAAAAACCAAAGTTCCACTGTACAGTGGTACCTCGAGTTACGATGGTCCCCAAAATCACCCTTTTATGTAAGTTTATTTTTTTAAATGCTTTTGTAAGTATATTTTTGGGGGTGTAAAAGGACTAGTCTATTTTACATTATTCCTTATGGGGATAAATTCGTTTGGTAATGGCACTTGAACACCATTCTCGAACGAAAAAATATCGTAATTCGAGGTACCACTGTATATTCAAACAAATTATTTTTGCCACAATAAATTGTTTTTCTTGAAATATATTGATAGTTTGTGAGTACATATTGTGCATGTGTGGACAGTTGTTTTCATTTGGTAGGGATTCATACAGAACTATAGAGTTATAAAATTGTGATTTTGTTAATCTGTAATATTAACATTACTTTTCTGGTTAGTCATTTTACCTAATGCATTGATAGTTTGTGCATGTTCATATTATGCATATGTAGAGAGTGGTAGAGAACTGTTAGGTTTATTATTTACGTTCTGCTTGCCTGTAGAGCTATCTACGTCTGATACCTATCAGTGGTTGGTGGGCAGGGGAGAACAGGGAATGATTGGTAAGCCAGGGAAGGTCCAGTGGGTTGCCTGGGAGCCTTGGGGAGGCCCCAGCCTCAGGGGAGACCCCAGCCATTGGGAAAAGGATGGGCAGGTAATACGTACCTTCTTTCTCCTCTCCCTACCCTGGCTCAGTTTACTATAACCTCCCAGTAGTAGTAAGAGAGAAAAAGTTAGCATATGAGAGGTGTTTACAAAGTAGAAGTGATGCAAGGAGGGAGGAGTATATGGAGAGAAAAACAGGTTAAGAGAGTGGTGAAGCAATGTAAAAAGAGAGCAAATGAGAGAGTGGGTGAGATGTTATCAACAAATTTTGTTGAAAATAAGAAAAAGTTTTGAAGTGAGATTAATATGTTGAGGAAGCCTAGGGAACGAATGGATTTGATAGTTAAAAATACCAGAGGAGAGTTATTAAATGGAGAGTTAGAGGTATTGGAAAGATGGAGGGAATATTTTGAAGAATTTTTAAACGTTGATGAAGATAGTGAAGCTGTGATTTCGTGTATAGGGCAAGGAGAAATATCATCTTGTAGGAATGAGGAAGAGCCATTTGTGAGTGGGGGAAGTTTGTGAGGCAGTGGGTAGAATGAAAGGGGGTAAGGCAGCTGGGATTGATGGGATAAAGATGGAAATGTTAAAAGCAGGTGGGGATATAGTTTTAGAGTAGTTGATGTTATTACATATTTAATAAATGTATGGAAGAGGGTAAAGTACCTAGGGATTGGCAGAGAGCATGCATAGTTCCTTTGTATAAAGGCAAAAGGGACAAAAGAGAGTGCAAAAATTATAGGGGAAGAAGTCTGTTGAGTATACCTGGTAAAGTGTATGGTAGAGTTATTATTGAAATAATTAAGAGTAAGACGGAGAGTAGGATAGCAGATGAACAAGGAGGCTTTAGGAAGAGTAGGGGGTGTGTACAGCAAGTGTTTACAGTGAAACATATAGGTGAACAATATTTAGATAAGGGTAAAGAGGTTTTTGTGGCATTTATGGATTTGAAAAAGGCATATGACAGGGTGGATAGGGACATAATGTGGCAGATGTTGCAAATGTATGGAATAGGAAGTAGGTTATTGAAAGCAGTGAAGAGTTTTTATGAGGATAGTGAGGCTCAGGTTAGAGTATGTAGGAGAGAAGGAGATTATTTCCCATTAAAAGTAGGCCTTAGACAAGGATGTGGGATGTCACCATGGTTGTTCAATATATTTATAGATGGGGTTGAAAGAGATGTGAATGCTCGGGTGTTAGCAAGAGGTGTGATGTTAAAAGATAAAGAATCTAACACAAAGTGAGAGTTGTCTCAATTGCTCTTTGCTGATGACACTGTGCTTTTGGGAGATTATGAAGAGAAGCTGCAAAGGTTGGTGGATGAGTTTGATAGGGTATGTAAAAGAGGAAAATTAAAAGTGAATACAGTGGTCCCTCGGTTTTCGGTCATCTCCAAACTCGAACATTTATGTAAGTGTATTTTCGTAAGTGCTGTTGCAAGTGTATTTTTGGGGGTCTGAAATAGACTAACCTACGTGACATTATTTCTTAAGGAAGTAAATTCGTTCGGTAATGGCACTTGAGCAGCATTCTGGAACGAATTTTCGGCGAAAACCGAGGGACCACTGTACAGTGGACCCCCGAGTTTTGTAAACCCCGGAAATCGTACAATTATGTAAGTATAATATTGTAATTGCTTGTGGAAGTGTATTTTTGGGGGTCTGAAATAGACTAACCTACGTGAAATTTTTCCTTAAGGGAGTAAATTCGTTCGGTAATGGCGCTTGAGCAGACTTCAGGAGTGAAGTTTTTACGAAACTCGGGGGTCCACTGTATAGGAAAGAGTAAGGTGATGAGGATAACAAAAAAAATTAGGGTGACGAAAGATTGGATATCAGATTAGAGGGAGAGAGTATGGAGGAGGTGAATGTATTCAGATATTTAGGAGTGGACATGTCAGCAGATGGGTCTATGAAAGATGAGGTGAATCATAGAATTGACAAGGGGAAAAAGGTGAGTGGTGCACTGAGGAGTCTGTGGAGACAAAGAACTTTGTCCATGGAAGCAAAGATGGGAATGTATGAGAGTATAGTTATACCAGCGCTCTTATATGGGTGTGAAGCATGGGTGGTGAATGTTGCAACAAGGAGAAGGCTGGAGGCAGTGGAGATGTCGTGTCTAAGGGCAGTGTGTGGTGTGAATATAATGCAGAGAATTTGTAGTTCGGAAATTAAGAGGAGGTGAGGGATTACCAAAACAGTTTTCCATAGGGTTGAGGAGGGGTTGTTGAGGTGGTTTGGGCATGTAGAGAGGATGGAACAAAATAGAATGACTTCAAGAGTGTATAAATCTGTAGTGGAGGGAAGGCGGGGTAGAGGTCAGCCTAGGAAAGGTTGGAGGGAGGGGTAAAGGAGGTTTTATGTCTGAGGTGCTTGGACTTCCAGCAAGCATGCGTGAGCATATTAGATAGGAGCGAATGGAAACAAATGGTTTTTAGGACTTGATGTGCTGTTGGAGTGTAAGCAAGGTAACATTTATGAAGGGACTCAGGGAAACCAGTAGGCCGGACTTGATTCCTGGAGATGGGAAGTACAGTGGACCCCCGAGTTTTGTAAACCCCGGAAATCGTACATTTATGTAAGTATAATATTGTAAGTGCTTATGGAAGTGTATTTTTGGGGGTCTGAAATAGACTAACCTACGTGACATTTTTCCTTAAGAGAGTAAATTCTTTCGGTAATGGCGCTTGAGCAGACTTCAGGAGTGAAGTTTTTACGAAACTCGGGGGTCCACTGTACAGTGCCGGCACTCTGAAGGAGGGGTGTTAATGTTGCAGTTTTATAACTATAGTGTAAGCGCACCTCTGGCAAGACAGTGATGGAGTGAATGATGGTGAAAGTTTTCTTTTTCAAGCCATCCTTCCTTGGTGGGAAACGGCCGATGTGTTAATAAAAAAAAAAATAGAGCTGATTTTCTCTATTCTGTTTATTACAGTATACAGTACACTACTGTATAAATATTCAAAAATATACCAGAAATGTTATAAATGGTGCAAAGGTGACATTAAAAGAATATCAAAGATGGTTGACACAAACCCACTACCATTATAGTATGCTCCTCACTTAGCGACGAATTCGTTTACCAACATGGTCTTAGGAATGAAACATTGTTGTTAAGTAAGGAGAGGCTGTATATAGTTTCTCAGTATTTTTGCAAGATACTGTAAGGCAATGAATTATAAAACATATTTAGGTTAGTTTTGGACATTCAGCAGGCATGTGTGAGCATGTTAGATAGGAGTGAGTGGAGACAAATGGTGTTTGGGACTTGACGAGCTGTTGGAGCATGAGCAAGGTAATATTCTGTGAAGGGATTCAGGGAAACCAGTTAGCTGGAGATGGGAAGTACAGTGCTTGGACTTTAAATTATTTTAACTTGTGGCAATGGTCAGTACTGAGGAGATGGGATAATATGTGTCATTGTAATATAGAATGTGAGGATAACATCAGCAACAATAGAATGGAAGAGAGCAGCAAGGCTGATCATGAATCTTAAAAAATTTCGGCTTCTTGCATAATAGGATAAAATTTATTTGTTGCATTCTTCTTGTTTGTAAAATGCTTGGGTATTCTGCACATACATACACAGTAATGAAAAATTTGTTTAAGAATATGTATGGCATCCCACCAGTACCTGTTTTTAAATACTGTACTAAGTTGTATGATGAATATATTTATTACAATAATTTAGGAATAAAAGAGTAAAGCACTTGTAACAAGCTTAAACAAAATTCTCTTGCATCAGATTGATTGTGAAGCTGTTAACCTGGATCCTGAGGCTGAGGATGGTGAGAAAGTTGTCTATGATGAGTATGGCACTCCTGTGGCTGATGATCCATCCCATTGGTTACCCGAGAGTGCTCTAAAAGTGGATTTTCTTATCCTAGATGCTGTATATGCAATGGAAGAGAAAATAACAAATGCTTCCATGCAAAATAAGGTAAAGGTAATTACTTCAATATTTTTAATAAACTGTTTTAATAATTTTCCTCATTCTGATATTTACTATATGAATTAATAAATTCTAAATTTGTGTAATATAGTCAAATTGCATAGATTAGTTAAATTAACTCTTATCATAATAAATACAGTGGTACCTTGACATACAAGCAGCTCCCAACTCGAACAGTTATGTAAGTGTATTTCTGTAAGTTCTTTTGTAAGTGTATTTTTGGGGGTCTGAAACAGATTAATCTAATTTACATTATTCCTTATGGGAACAAATTCATTCGGTATCGGCACTCGAACATCCTTCTGAAACGAATTAAGCTCGTAACTCGAGGTACCACTTTATAAATATAAATACAGTGGACCCCCGAGTTTCGTAAAAACTTCACTCCTGAAGTCTGCTCAAGTGCCATTACCGAACGAATTTACTCCCTTAAGGAAAAATTTCACGTAGGTTAGTCTATTTCAGACCCCCAAAAAGACTTTTCCACAAGCACTTACAATATTATACTTACATAAATGTACGATTTCCGGGGTTTACGAAACTCGGGGGTCCACTGTACAGTGGACCCCCGGTTTACATACTGCTCAAAACTCGACCCATTATGTAAGTGTATTTTTGTAAGTGCTTTTGTAAGTGTATATTTGGGGGTCTAAAAGGACTAGTCTAATTTCATTATTCCTTATGGGAACAAATTCGTTTGTTAACGGTACTTGACCAGCATTCTGGAACGAATAAATCACAAACAACGGGGGTCCACTGTATTGTACAGTGGAACCTTGGTACTCAGACAGCTCTCTACTCAAACAATTCGGTATTTAAACACTTTGTTTGGTAAAAAAAAAAAATCACTCGACAAAACAAACATGACCTGCCAGAACTTTGCTGTAAACTATCTCGTGTTTCTTTGCATTTTTTGGTGTTTTTTATAGTATTTGTATAAATAAGTCACCATGGGGCCTACAAGGATTAGTGATAACAGCCAACCAAAAAGAAAATTGGTTGGGAAAAATTCCTTCGGTACTCGAACAGATCGGCACTTGAGCAGCCTTCTGGAACGAATTAAGTTCAAGTACCGAGGTTCCACTGTACAGTGGACCCCCGGATTACGTCATTATTTCGTTCCAGAATGCTGTTCAAGTGCCATTACCAAACGAATTTGTTCCCATAAGGAATAATGTAAATTAGATTAGTCCTTTTAGACCCCCAAAAATACACTTACAAAAGCACTTACAAAAATACACTTATATAATTGTTCGAGTTTGGAGCAGTACTTAATCCGGGGGTCCACTGTACAGTGGACCCCCGGTTTACGTTGAAAATTCTTTCCAGAATGCTGTTTGAGTGCCGTTACCGAACGACTTTGATCCCATAAGAACAAATGTAAATTAGATTAGTTATTTCAGACCCCCAAAAATACACTTACGGAAATACACTTACATAATTGTTCGAGTTTGGAGGTCAACGTAAACTGGGGGTCCACTGTATATGGCATGGGACATTTAATTTATGATTTATATTTTTTATTCATTGAATTTTTACATGATAGTAAAATGGATTGCTATATTGCGTATGGCAGAGAATATTAAATTCCTGATTTTGCTTTTTCACAAGTGTCATATGTATGCACACAGAGCTGGCGCTTGGGTGACAGTGGAGAGAAGCATGTAGGAGAATTTCGTGCATCTTGTCTTCAGCCAGTGGATGAAAATGATATTCGCCTTAATCCCATCCATATTGGCAGAGAAAGACTCCTAGCACTTGAAGAAGGTATTGAAAGAAGATACCTTAAACCTCCATTAGGTAAGCTTAGGACAACACTAGAATATTACCAGATTTTCTGGTACTTCATGTCATCTAAACTATGTGCAGTATAGCAGTGATAGAAGGTGAACAGTGGTTGTTACACTGAAGAGCAAGTATTTTTTCATTTGAGGTAAGTTCAAGGAATAGGAATTGATTAGTACAATACGTATTTAGAACCAGGGTAATAGACAAGTTACAGCTTTGTCAATGATCAGCATTATGTTAAGCAGGTGCTACAGTGCTAAATAGAATCCTCTTAGTAGAGATATTACTGTATGTAAAATAAAATAGCTTAAGGAGTTTGCCTTAGTAGGAAACAATTGCTCCCAACAATTTTGTGTACAGGTAATCCTCAGATAAAGACATGCCTTCCATAAATGCTTTTTCTACATCAAAGATATTATATGAGAATTCATTTTTCCATAGAATCCCTTTATGTAATTGGAAACGTATAGACATTGTCATGCTTTTAAGGCAGAGCTTACAATCTTTGCTTATAAGGCAACATTTGTTTTACCAAACAAGCTCAATGTAAATTTATCATTACAATAACTCCATGAAAATCGGTGAATACCAAAAAAATTAATTATTGTATTTCATTCATGTTCAGTAATTCTAATTAAATTAAGTTTGGCCTATGATATGTTATAAAGGAATAATCTAAATTATGTTAATTGTAGGCAAGGATGCCAAATTAGTTTTGAAGGCAAAATACAAATGTGTATACAGTGAAACCATGGTATCATTACATTTTTATTAGCAAAAAAAAAAATGTCTTTCACATGGAGTGCAAGGAGGAACTTCACTTTCATCACTGCCCATTTTACCTTGGTTCACGACCTCTAAATTGAATAATTAACCATCTCTGATTTCTTTCAAGATGTACTCACATGATCTACCATACCAGCATTTAAAGAGATATCATATTGTCAAAACTAACAGAATGATGAGTCAAACTAGCAGTGGAAAATGACTTTCTATCAGTATGACCGTAATTGCTTTAAAGGTTATTTTCGTAAGGGTAACTCAGAGAAAACAGCTTCAGGTATGAGAAATGGATTGCAACCACATTTAGAAAAATCCTGTTTTGAAATTAATCCTATGGGGTTGTGTATCAAGGTAAAAGAAAATAGGAAGTTGGTACCATTCCCTACAACTATGAAGTGCTGTCAGTAAAGCTCCTACACTCCTCAAAAATAAATACAAATTTGCAGGTGACCTCTTCCATGAAAGAGCCAAAATGAAGAGTAAACAGGTTTCACTGTACTTTTCAGATGCATACTTGTGCCCCAGGTTAAATGAATAATCTGTATGTCAGTCTTTGCTAAAATAAAATCTAAAGTTATTGAAGATGGGATTATGCAAGTATTTACATTGATCTCTGTTAAGCTTAAATGGTTCAGAGGTATGGCTCCCGTCACCTCACTATTTTTTACCCTTTCACCTACCACCTTACTCAAGGTATTCCTTCACATTTTATATATTGATCATTTCTATCTAAAATTATGCTCCAGGATTTAACAATAGACTTAGATGATAAATTCTGTAATTCATTCTTTCCCTGGGAAATGCAGACATTCAGTACACCATGTATCAAACATAGGGTGAATATATATACAGTACTGATCCACCTTACACATTTGTCTGACAAGCTGTGTGCTTGTTTAATACCTAAATGTATTAGGATTATGCTATCGTACTACAGGATTTTGAAAAAATTAAGATAAAAAAATTTATGACTCCAAACTGTGACTTCAGTTGGATTTTTATATTTATTATTACATTATGTATAGCTTTATAAAAGGTAGGAAAAAATATCAGCAAATTTAAGTGGTAACATATCCTTACCACTTTTGTAAGACTATACACCTTGTTTTACCCATTTACATATTCTTCACAGTAATATCACTATTTATTTTTTCAACAAACCAGCCATTTCCCACCAAGGTAGGGTGACCCAAAAAAGAAGAAACACTTTCACCATCACTCCATCACTGTTTTACCAGAGGGATGCCAATACTACAGTTCAGAACTGCAAATATCCCCACCCCTCCTTCAGCGTGCAGGCACTGTACTTCCCACCTCCAGGACTCAAGTTCGGCTAACCAGTTTCCCTGAATCCCTTCATAAATGTTACCTTGCTCACACTCCAACAGCACGTCAAGTCATAAAAACCACTTGCCTCCACTCACTTTTATCTAATATGCTCAGTCACAAATGCTTAAGATAGGAGTACATGGAGGCAAGTAGTTTTTATGACGATGTGCTGTTGGAGTGTGAGCAAGGTAATATTTATAAAGGGATTCAGGGAAACTGATTAGCCAAACTTGAATCCTGGAGGTGGGAAGTACAGTGCCTGCATGCTGAAGGAGGTGTGGGGATATTTGCAGTTTTGAACTGGAGGGTTCACATGCTAATATTTATGGAGGGATTCAGGGAAACTAGTTTTCCATACTTGAGTCCCAGAGATGGGAGGTATAGTGCCTTAACTCTGAAGGAGGACTTGGATATATTGCAGTTTGGAGGATCATTTGAATTGTAATGTTAGTACACTTCTGGCAAGGCAGATATTGAATAAAAGATAGTGAATGGTTCTTGTTTTTGAGTCACTCTATGTTTGTGGGGGATGGCAGCTGGGGTTAAAAATAACCATTAACTAGGTTAAAACAAAAATAAACATTAACCAAATTGAGCCATAGGCCGGTGATTAATTACTAGGAGAACCAAATCTTACAAATTAGGATGGGTTTGTCAATGTTAAAGTTGTAACAATAAGTAATGAAATTATTATTTTTTACCTGGGAAACAAGGACATAAATAAATATGTACTGTATTTGTCTTCTAAATTACTCTACTGTATATGATGAACATTTCAGTAGTCATATACTGGCCATTGTGCTGTATGAGTTCTCTGTTTCATACTTAACTGTACATTGGTTATGAAGATTAATAATTTTGAAATTATAGACATATTTATGACCACAATAAGTACATATAAAATTTCAAAGCAGAAATTTAAAGATAATGGTGCTGTATGAAAAGTAAATTTAACCCTTTCACTAACTAGACCCCTGAAATTAATATCGCTCTCATGTCCACTTTCAAAAGAAACTTCTGAAATGGTAGAGAATCTTTTTCTAAAGGTAATGACGCCAAAAGCATGAAATTTGATGGAAAATTTACAGAATTACGCAGGCACAAAGTTAGCATTTTCGGGACAGTTTATACATCACCTATTTTGACCACTTTGAGTCTAGTGTTTTATTTTTAAATTGACCTCAGTCACATTTTGGTTACAGGTACATAAATGGTGATAACTTCTCTTAAATACTGTCCATCCATTTTTAAAAATTTCAGCTACTAAAATTATTCATGATTAAATGGCCAACTTTTATAAAACTAAAATTAATTTTTTGCTATTTTTTTAATATTTACAGTCAAAAACTTCAGTATATCACATCTCATTTCTGCTTTATTCACAGGGGTTCCGCCTAACCCAAAGAATGAAGGAACACCAGAAGTCAAAGAATCGCCGAAGGGTCTTCAAATCTGGCGAGAAGCAGTAAGCAAATCAGAGACTGCTGCTCAGCTAGCAATGTGTACATACATGTTGGAGACAGCAGTTGCCTGGGATAAAAGTATTATGAAAGCTGTAAGTATTTACAGTCTTTTGTTTGTCAGTAATTGTCAATTTTTTATGTTTATATAATTTCAACAGTATCTTGTTAATATTACATGAAACTGAATAGAGGGAGAGATAGAGATGCTAATATGTATATTGGAACATACAGTGGACCCCGGGAAATCGGTCGGTCTGATTATCGGCCGGCTCGATTATCGATCGCTTTTTTCGGCCCAATTTTTGCCCAATTATCGGCCCGCGTCCCAGACTTGTCCACCTGCCTCACGCTTGCTCGCCTCGCCGCGCAGGCGTCGTGAGCCAGTCTAGCTTTGTTTATCACAATAAATTCATTGTGTTATTGCTTGTTTATTGATTGTGACTGTGAAATAAGCCACCATGGGCCCAAAGAAACTTCATAGTGGCAGCACTTTGGTAAAGAAAGTGACAAACACGATAGAATTGAAGAAAGAAATTGTAGCAAAGTACCAAAGTGGAGGAGGAAGAGAGGGAAGAATGTGCCTTCTTCAGTGATTCTACAATATGTATGATTCTAAAGCAGCACAAGTCGATAAAGGCTATAGCACCAGCCAGCGATAAAGTGTAGCATTAGCAGTGTAGCAAGTAAGTTAAGCAATTAAGTGATAGAAAATGACGACACGAAACTTAACTCCTACATTGTTGTTTGAGGAATATAGGGGCACTGACAAGAACGCCGCCCTCTGCCACCATCTCATCCAAGGTAAGTGTAAATATTTCTTATTTATATAAGTGTGAATATTTCTTATTTATAAATTAAAGTGTAAATATTTCTGATTTATAAATTAAAGTGTAAATATTTCTGATTTATAAATTAAAGTGTAAATATTTCTGATTTATAAATTAAAGTGTAAATATTTCTGATTTATAAATTATGTACATTGTTTGTGTGAATAGTGGTGGTGGCCTGCTGCTGCCACCCACCACAGCGTATGGTCAGTGGCCCTTATAAACCCAACAACAACAACACACTACCACCAGTCTTCACATTCCTAATGACATGTTTTATTCATTCTAGAGAATATATCATGTTTCTATGTTATTAATATTGTTTATTATGTCATATTAGATGAATTGTGCTAGATAAATAAGTTGTAGAGTTGATATTATTGTCATATTGAAGGACTATCTTGTCCTGCCTCCAAACAAACTCTCCTGCCTCTCTCATATGCCAACAAGAGTTTTCAATAAAGGTAAAACTGATTTAACTGTTCATTTGTCCATTAAAATTAGTGCTTTATATTTATTTCTCATTGTTTTCTGTATGTAAAACTATAGTATTTATTCTTTAAAAAAATTAATTTTTGGTGAATATTTTTGGGTGGAACGGATTAATTGTATTTATGTACATTATTTCTTATGGGAAATAAGGGTTCAAAAATTGGCAGTTCAGTTTTAGGCCTAGCTCCTGGAACAGATTAAGGCCGATTTTAGGGGGTTCACTGTATCAAGATTGTGCAGTACTGTACTAGAATAATTATCACAACATATGCTGACACAAAGTAGAATGGAACGAAGTAGAATGACTTGGAGAGCGTATAAATTTGTAGGGGAAGGAAGGCGAGGTAGGGGTCGTCCTCAAAAAGGTTGGAGGGAGGGGCTAAAGGAACTTTTGTGGGCGAGGGGCTTGGACTTCCAGCAAGCATGCATGAGCGTGTTAGATAGGAGTGAATGGAGACGAATGTTTTTGGGACATGACGAGCTGTTGGAGTGTGAGCAGGGTAATATTTAGTGAAGGGATTCAGGGAAACTGGTTAGCAGGACTTGAGTCCTGGAAATGGAAAGTGCAGTGCCTTTACTTTAAAGGAGGGGTTTAGGATATTGGCAGTTTGGAGGGACATCTAAACTGTTGTATCTGAGTGCCTCTGCAAAGACAGTGATTATGTATGAGTGATTGTGAAAGTGTTGAATGATGATGAAAGTATTTTTCTTTCTTTTTAGGTGTTTCTTTCTTTTTAGGTCACCCTGCCTCGGTGGGAAATGGCCGATGAGTTAAAAAAAAAAAAAAAATGCAGGCACTGGGTAAATAAAGTTCTTTATTACATATTGGGTTTTCTTCCTTTACTCCTCTTAAATATCATGTACAATACAGTACTGTACATGTAAACTCAATTACTTAAAAATATAAAGACTATTGACTTAAAATAATTGTAGTATATACAGTGGATCCCCGGTTTACGTACTGCTCCAAACTCGAACAATTATGTAATTGTATTTTTGTAAGTGCTTTTGTAAGGGTATTTTTGGGGGTCTAAAAGGACTAATCAAATTTACATTATTCCTTATGGGAACAAATTCATTTGGTAACGGCACTTGAACAGCATTCTGGAATGAATTAATTACGTAAACTGGGGTGCCACTGTATTGGCAGTTCTCCTCTACATGGTTAATAGAATATTCATTGGAGAAATTTTTAAAGATTTCTATAATGGCTACCATTCTTTAAATGTGAAAAAAATATTCACATAATGCCAATAACTAGGTGGTGTTCATAGAAAATATCAATATTTTTTACAGTTTTGACTACCACTCCTAAGCATAATAATCATTTTAAAATTTACTTTGGTTCTTTTGGCTGGACAGTATTGCCAATTCTGCCATAGTGGCGATCACGAGGAGAAGCTGCTTTTGTGTGATGGCTGTGACAAGGGTTATCACACTCACTGCTTCAAGCCACCCATGAACAACATTCCTGATGGTGACTGGTAAGTTCACTCCTGGGGGGTTTACAGATTATAATTTATAACTTCTTCTAAGCTTATCCTTCAAAGGAAAAAGAAGTAACATGATGCTGGTAAAAGGCTCTTTGATCCAGCTATAACAATAATAATAATAATGTTTAAGGTGCATCCTATTAGTTTAATGGCATCTCTTGTCATTTGTCTTGACTTGATCCATCTTCACCCTTAAACCACCTTGAGTCAACCAGGTAATTTACTCATTTTGTTGACTTAATCAGTATATCCTTATTCTTTTCTCAATCTTTGATCTTTTTAATTTTGTACTAATGTTACTTTATTATAAATACTTTTTTTGTGACCCTTGGGGAGGGCAGTCCAAATGGAATATCCCATGCCTATTTTCTACCTTTTACTAACTGGTCTGTAGGTCAGGACTTTCTGCCTGTCATTTTTTAATTATGGAGCAGTATCATATTGGCCATCCTCTGTTTATCAGACACTTCACTCATCATTAATTTTGCACAGTTGAATGTGGTTTGTCTTCCCTTCTATATCTGGTACTCACTCTTGCTCATTTGTAAACATACTATTAAATGGTAGTGAAAAGATAGAGCAAAGAACCTTTTTGTTTATACATTGTTTTGCTTACTGGGTGCTTAATGAAATGCTTGATAATCCCCAAGTAGGTGAAAATTTGTTTAACTACATGTATAATGTTCTTTTCTCTAAGAGTTTTTCTACTACTAGTTGTCAGCATAAAGCCTTTATTCCATGCACTCTAAGATCGTCTGTTGAAACCATTTCATTCTTCCCTATCATTTCCTGTATTCCACCTTTTCTCATTTTTACTATATAATCCTTTATTGTAATTTTTCTTATAATGCAGCTGTACCATAGCATTGATTTCTTTACCATGCCTGGTCTCTCTCTAAAACTGTTTTGTGTTTCCTTCTCCACCCACAACTAATCATTTCTGTTCTGTGGCATTAAGTTCTTTTACACATTTCTGTGTGCTGCTTCACATTTACACATGTTTTCCTTACCACTCGTTCTGACATGTTTGTTTTATTGATCCAGCACAGAAATCTTGTTACAGGTCTATATTATTGGTTTCTAATTTATCATATGCAGTAATCTTATGCAATATGTGCTAATTAATTACTGTTCTCTTTCAGGTATTGTTATGAATGTGTGAACAAGTTCAGTGACAGTTCACAGCGCCACTGCCTAGTGTGTGGAGGGACTGAGGGTCGTACTCTGGTTCATTGCTCTGTGTGTCCACGAGCATATCACACAGGTTGCATAACCCCTAACCTAGCCAAGGTCTGTACTAACCTGTTTTTTTATTAGATTTTTTTGTAAAACATAAATACAGGAGGGGCCTGCTTTACAGCGCTTCGCTTTATGGCGTTACACTAATGCAGCTGTTTTCAATTATCCCATTCTTCATTTATTCAGTCTTCCTACAATAAATATATTCACCACTCACTATAAGTTAAGGACAAAAATATTTTAAGGTAAGTAATGTGTCCTAGGTAGTAGGTTGGTAGACAGCAACTGCCCAGGGAGGTACTATAATCCTGCCAAGTGAGTGTGAAACAGAAACCTATAATTGTTTTACATGATGGTAGGATAGCTGGTGTCTTTTTTCTATCTCATAAACCCATGGGATAATAGGTATATCTTGCTCCTCCTACTTACAAGTAGGTCATAGTACATATGCATGTATACATGCATATATATTTACACACCCATCTGGATTTTCTTCTATTTTCTTAAAAGTTCTTGTCTTTATTTCTTCTTATCTCCATGGGATAGATAGAACGAAAGGAACACGTAAAGGACTTGGGAATAATTATGTCTGCTGATCTGTCTTTTAAAGACCATAACAAGACAAAGATCACAACAGCCAGGAAGATGACGGGGTGGGTATTGAGAACTTTCAAAACAAGGGAAATAATGCCGATGGTGACACTCTTCAAATCGCTAGTGCTCCCTCGCTTAGAATACTGCTCTGTGCTGACGGCCCCGTTCAGGGCAGGAGAAATATCAGAGCTGGAACAAATTCAGAGATCGTTTACGGCTCACATTGAGCCATTGAAACATCTAAATTATTGGGAACGCCTTCAAGTCTTGAACATGTACTCATTGGAGCGGAGGAGAGAGAGATACATGATAATATATACTTGGAAAGTACTTGAGGGCCTGGTCCCAAATCTGCACACTGCCATAACAACATACTGGAGTGAGAGATATGGGAGAAAGTGTAAAATAAATCCAGTGAGGAGCAGGGGTGCGGTGGGGACAATACGGGAGCACTGTATTAACATCCGGGGTCCCAGACTATTCAACATCTTACCAGAAGATATCCGAAACACGGCTGGAACCAGTGTAGAAGCCTTCAAGAGGAAACTGGACAAGTATCTTCATCGGGTGCCAGATCTACCAGGCTGTGATGGATATGTGGGGCAGCAGGCCTCCAGCAGCAACAGCCTGGTTGACCAGGCAAGCACCAGACGAGCCTGGCCCATGCCTGGCTCAGAGAGTAGATAAACTCTCGAAACTCTTCAATGGTAAGGTAAGGGGAAAAGAATTCTTCCATAAGCCATGCATGTCGCAAGGGGCTAGTAACCCCTTCTCCTGTATAAATCACTAAATTTCAAAAGAAAAAATTGAAGTACTGTATTGCCTCCCGAGACCAGGAATTCTGTTGGAATGGATTAATGGCATTTGAATTATAATTTAAATGAGGAAAAGTGACTTGATATATGAGCAAATTGAGTTACGAGCTAGGTCACGGAACGGATTACACTCGTAAGACAAGGTTCCACTGTACAAAATTATACAGCGCACGGAGACGAAAAATGAATACTAATTGAAAATTTAACTGAAATACTTTTCTTTTGAAGGTCACCCTGCCTCTGTGGGATACAGCCAGTTTGTTGAGAAAAAAAGAAGCAATGTGTATACTGTATATGCATTTTTTAGGCCTAGCTCTATTGCTCACTTAACATATGATAGTATAAACATGTTATCAGGCTTTTATATGCATTTGAAAGTGAAAAAAAGCTATGTTTCACTTTACAGTGATTTTCTCTTTACAGTAGTATCCTGGAACCTAACCTGCTGTATGAGCGGGGCCTGCCCGTATACCATTGGGTCTTATGTTTTAAGTGTAAAGTGTTCTGTCGAATGTCTGTAGGTTCCTGTTTGTAATTGTGTATCCCTGAAAGGGAATACGCAATTGCAAGTGTAATTCCTTTTTCTTTCAAGGTTTCCATGATTAATTTGAGAATGTCTTTTCTAATTGGTTTCAAACACTCATCGCTGGTATATTATCCTTAGAGGAAAGTTTAGATTGTTACTGGGGTGTATGGGTGCCACTTTGTCAGTTTTATAGATCAAAATGTGACATTGGGTTCCTAGTGATAATTTGAGAATGTCTACTCAGACTGGCTTAAAAACTTTCAATGCAGGTGTATCTTGCTTATACCAAGGACTGGATTGTTATTGAGCCTGTGTAGATGCTAATTTGCCAATGTTATTAATTTTTTCTGTGTGATAATTTTAAAATGCCTCTTATGAGCAGTTTCAAACTTTAATGATTGATGAACCTTGCTTAACCCATTTACTGTCCAAACGTATATATACGTTTTTACCGCTAGCGCTCCAACCTTGATTTTCCCCATAAGAAAGCATGTAAAAAAACATATATATACGTTCGGAGCGCTAGCAGTATAAACGTATATATACGTTTGGACAGTTAATGGGTTAAAGGAAGTGAGTATATAATTTTAGGCTGTATACAGTGGTACCTTGACTTACGAGTGCCCCAACTTACAAGTTTTCTGAGTTACGAGCTGTCGCTCGGTCAATTTTTTGCTTTGAGTTGCGAGCCAAAATCTGAGTTACGAGCTAGCTTCAGATACGCTGCCACTCGCAGGAGATACCGAGGAAATATAAAAAATCTCGATAATAACCAACGTGTAACATTCTTTCAATTTTGATACCACTGGTAGTGTCATCCTGCCAGAATGTTCTATAACATATGCCCTAAGTAAAGAGAAACAATTCTGGAACATGTGTAATACATGTTCAGCAGGCCAGTTGGTCAGCTGGCTGGCTGATTTGCTTTGGCTGTCTCTATCTCCTTCTGTCTGTCTGTATCTATCTCTGTCTCTATCTCACAGGTACACATAAATACAGTTATACATTACACACACAACCCGCACATATAAAAGGAGAGGAGCTTACAACGACGTTTCGGTCCGACTTGGACCATTTACAAAGTCACACTAACACAAAGGACAGGGTGAAGGGGTATTTATAGGCAGGCAGACAGGGGAGGGCACAAGAAAGTGGTGGATGGGTAAAGGAGGTAGTAGTGATAGTGGTAGTGGTAGTTGTAGTGGAGTAAGTCATAAACTAGGAAAGGAGCACTGCAAAGACGCTGGCGGCCCGCAAGGGTAAGAACTAGAACACAGTGGGGAAAAATACAATAAATAAAATAGAGGACAAATACAAGGCAAAAGAAAAGAAAAGAAAGAGAACCCAGAGGAGAAAGGAGAAAGAGGAGAAGGGGGAAGAGAAAGAAGGGGAAGGAATCAGGTTAAGTCACAGGTGTTCTGAAGTTTGGAGCATTTAACAATGTAATGGGAGAGGAAAGCATCTACAGAGACAAAGCCAGGGCTAAGATTCATACAGGGAAAGTTGTGTATAAGGGAGGATTCAAACAAACGACGACTGTGAAAGTTGGACGTAGGGTAGACAGTTTTAGTAGAAGACCAATCAATAGGATGACTGTGATCTCTGACATGACAGAAAAGAGCATTATTAGTGTCGGCAAGCCTAACACTATTTTTGTGCTCCCTAAGTCTGTCAGAAAGAGATCGGCCAGTTTCTCCGAAGTACTGAAGAGGACAGGAGGAGCAAGAAATAGAGTAAACACCAGGAGAATCTATAGAGGGAGTCGGAGGTATGAACTAGATTAGTGCGAAGAGTGTTAGTCTGGCGAAAGGTAAGTTTGATGTCTAAGGAACGGAGAGAGTTGTTGAGATTAGAGAGACCAGAGATGTAGGGAAGGCAGAGGACAGGAGAGTTCCCAGGAGTAGAGGGTTTAGGAGAGAAGAAAGTCCGTTTGGCACGAGAGAAGGCAGAGTCTATGAAATGGGAAGGGTAGCCAAGACGGGAAAATGAATTATGAAGAGTGGAAATTTCTGCTTCAAGGAACTGAGGATCACAAATGCGGAGAGCACGGAGAAAGAGGGAGATAAGAACACTTTTCTTGACAGAGGAGGCATGATAAGAAAAGTAGTGAATGTACATGCCACTGTGCATAGGCTTGCGGTACACGGAAAAGGCAAAACCTGTAACTGAGCGGTGGACATGAACATCAAGGAAAGGAAGCAAAGAATTAAATTCCCAATCAGCTTTAAACTTAATGGAAAGGGCAAGATTATTAAGAGCATCAAGAAATGGTTGGAAGAGACTTGAGTCATGAGGCCAAATAGCAAAGATGTCATCTACATAGTGGAGCCAGAGTGATGGACGTACATCAATAGTGGGAAGAAGAACAGTCTCAGAACACCCCTGACTTAACCTGATTCCTTCCCCTTCTTTCTCTTACCCCCTTCTCTTTCGCCTTTCTCCTCTGGGTTCTCTTTCTTTTCTTTTCTTTTGCCTTGTATTTGTCCTCTATTTTATTTATTTTATTTTTCCCCACTGTGTTCTTGTTCTTACCCTTGCGGGCCGCCAGCGTCTTTGCAGTGCTCCTTTCCTAGTTTATGACTTACTCCACTACTACTACCACTACCGCTATCACTACTACCTCCTTTACCCATCCACCATTTTCTTGTGCCCTCCCCTGTCTGCCTGCCTATAAATACCCCTTTCCCCTGTCCTTCGTGTTAGTGTGACTTTCTAAATGGTCCAAGTCGGACCGAAACGTCGTCGTAAGCTCCTCTCCTTTTATATGTGCGGGTTGTGTGTGTATTGTTCCAGTCATGGTATTGTGCCTTTTTTGTTATTTACAGTTATACATAGTGTAAATTACCTAGGATAACCCAAAAAGTCCAGACAAAGTGCTATACTATGCTTGTAGATCTAAGGCATAATAATCATGACTGGCAAGTAATACACATTTTCACTTGTTCAGGAATCAGAGGTGACAACTCTGCATCTTGTGTAATACTTGTTGGTTCATGAGTGGCTCTCTCTCTGAGACAGAGAGACAGGAAGACAGAAAGACAGATAAGCAGAGACAGAGATAAACATAGACAGAGCTAGACAGACAAATAGACAGATAGACATAAACAAACAGATAGACAGACATGTTTATGTGTAACAGTGAAAAATAAAGCCAAGGCAGTGCACGATTATCAAATATCACCACTGCTGCACTGTCAGCAGTGGAGTGACACTCTTCTCACACTGTGCTTCAAGGAGTTTCATATATACTCCAGCATTTCTTAAACATTGCTGGGACCTGGCAGAAAAGGCAAAAATAATTTCTTATTTATAAATACATTTTTCTTATTTAAAAACCCGTAACAAAAAAATCGGGTTTTTTTTGGGGGGGGGGCTGGAATGGGTTAATGGCATTTCAATTAATTTCAACGAGGAAAATTGATTTGATATACGAGCAAATTGAGTTACGAGCTGGGTCACGGAACGAATTAAACTTGCTTTTCATTTTGAATTTTTATTCACACAAAAAACAGAAGATTTACTGTTATTCAGACTAGTGCATAATGGTAATAATTGTATAAATAATGTCAGTTGGCGTGTATTGGACACGTGACGTGTTTTGTTTACTCTTGAACATTTCTGCTACTTTGAGCTCAATTTCAAGCTATGTACTTTTAACCCTTAAACGGTCCAAACGTATATATACGTTCTTACCGCTACTGCCCCGAATATTTTGAAAAAAAAAAAAAAATATTTTTTTTATAGAAATGAAGAGCACATGTTTTTAAGTGTATTAGAATTTAAAAAAAAATCTAGGGTCAGTAGTTACCGAGATATGAGGCGAAGAAGTTGGCTCTGGATGCTCACCTGACAGCAACAGGACTCCTGCCGCTTGCAGAATCGTTGCCGATATACCTTTTTTTCTCATTTTTTTATTATTTTATATAATTTTTATGTTCTGATAATTACAATTTGTAGTAGTTCTTGTGATTTCATAGCCAATCTGTGTTCTGACAGTAATATTAGGTACTGAAATTGTACTCAAATGATAATAATAATAATGATTGCATAATAATAATAATAATAATAATGAATGCATAATAATAATAATAATAATGATAGTGCATAATAATAATAATAATAATAATAATGATAGTGCATAATAATAATAATAATAATAATGATAGTGCATAATAATAATAATAATAAAAATAATGATAATAACAATAATAATAATAATAATAAAAATAAATAATAATAATAATATGTAATAATCATTACAATAAATTTCAACCCTAAGCATTATGTAAGATATGTGTCACTGCCTTATCTCATCTGATCTCCACTAATCATGACTGGTGACATTTGGTGTGGGGTGAGGCTAGTCTTATCTCTTCCTATCAGTCCAGTAATTAGTGATGACATTTGAAGCTTTCACTGCTTCCCTTTATTTGTTACTCAAATTTGTCTGTCTGTATCTGTCTGTCTGTCTTTCTGTCTGTCTGTGTGTGTGTCTTTCTGTCTGTCTGTGTGTCGTCTCTTTTGTCTGCTTGTCTCAGAGAGTAGCTCATGAACCAAATGGTATTACGCAGATCCCAAGCACAGTATAACACTTTGCCTGGATTTTTTGAGTTATCCTAGGTAATTTACACTAGGTATAATTGTGTTCCTGTGAGATAGAGACAGAGACAGATAAATACAGACAGACAGACGGATACAAAGACAGCCAATCAGGTACCCAGCTGGCAAGCCAGCTGCTGGCAGCCAGGTGGCCAGCCAGCCAGCCAGCTGGCCTGCCAGCCTGCCGACATCACTTTCCACTTAAAAAAGGAGTGTTAATATGACATGACATCAGTGAATCCTTTGTGTTTGCCGCAGTGTTTGCTCTAGGTGGCTCTCAATTTAACTGGTGCTCCCAAAAGGTACTAAGTGGTCCCAGATTTTTTTAATATGGCGCACACCGAGTGTTAGGACCCTTTCTATGCTGACCAGGCATCTCAGGCCAATCATGCCAAATTTGAAGGAATGAAAAATAAAACGTAAATATACGTTTGGGGCAGTAGCGGTAAGAACGTATATATACGTTTGGACCGTTTAAGGGTTAATCTGTAAACCATTAAAAAATCATCTCTATTTCTGTAATATATCTTCCATTTTATCAGATGAGATCAAGAAACCGAGAATGCAACCATAAAAACCATATGAAAATACACCGCAAAGTTGCAGTTTTACACCAAAAACACGGTCACAGTTTTTTTTCTCATGCACTGTGTGCTGTAGGATTTTTTGTTGTTGCAAATTTGCCAATTTTCATTTCCTTTTAACACACTGGCCATCTCCAGTGAGGTAGGGTAACCGAGAAACAGTAATTAAAAAAGTGAGACTTATTGGTGTCATGTGATAACTGGAGAATGTCTGCCCAGTTTGAATTCAAACTTTGAATGCGATTTGTCTTATTTGGAGGAATGTTTTGATTGTTTTTTTTGTAGTACAGTGCCTTCACTTTAAAAGGAGGCATATGTTTCCACATATTTGCATCACTTTACCTAATTGGGAGATTGGCCAGTGTGTTAAAAAAAAATTATATAATCTAATAAGATTCACATTCATTCACTAACAGGTACCACGAAACAAATGGGTCTGTCCAGCTTGCACAAATAAAAGCCCAAGAGGAAGAAGAGGCAGAACAAAGAAGGTCAGTGAGAGTAACAACTCCTCTGCATCTGCAACCACAAATGTATCAACGGAAGTCATGGATACTCTTGATGACTCTCAAGGTGTTGTTTCTCCTGCCACTACATCCAAAAAGGAGCGCATCAATAAAAAGGTTAGAAACTAATCTGTAATGTTTTCATAGAGGGAGGGGGCAATACTGTACACAAAACTGCAGTAACACTCAAAGGAATTGATAGGTAAGATAGGGCTAAGCTGTTTGAGGAGCAGGAAGCAGATACCCGGAAACATGTGAGCCACAGGGATCTTGGAATATATTTCTTCAGTCTCAGGATGGTCAGGAAATGGAAAGACCTTGACAAAGAAGAGGTACATAGTTTTAAGAATAATTACAATAGGACCCAAGAGGCTAGAAATTAACAAATCTAGTAAGTGGCACATTGAGAGGCAGGACCATGAGCTAAAATAACATATAGATGAGTACAAAGTGAGTGATTCAGTTGTCTCAGAGAAAATTCAAATAATAGCAATTATTTTTATTACCATAGAAAGTTATTTTTGTACATGTGATGCTGCTAAAATTATGAATATTCTAGATCTGACCTGTGTGGTGTGAGATCTTGCTAATTATTTGAGTTTCATAAATATTGCATTTGAACATTCCAGTGAAGTTAGTAATTGATGAGAATATTTTTTTTTTTTTCATCAAACCAGCCATATCCCACCGAGGCAGGGTGACCTAAAAAGAAAAACAAAAGTTTCTCTTTTTAACTTTAGTAATGTATACAGGAGAAGGGGTTACTAGCCCCTTGCTCCCGGCATTTTGGCCGCCTCTTACAACACACATGGCTTACGGAGGAAGAATTCTGTTCCACTTCCACATGGAGATAAGAGGACATAAACCAGAGCAAGAACTAGTAAGAAAATAGAACAAAACCCAGAGGGGTGTGTGTATATATATATATATATATATTTTTTTTTTTTTTTCAACAAGTCGGCCGTCTCCCACCGAGGCAGGGTGACCCAAAAAGAAAGAAAATCCCCAAAAAGAAAATACTTTCATCATCATTCAACACTTTCACCACACTCATACATAATCACTGTCTTTGCAGAGGAGCTCAGATACGACAGCTGAGAAAAGTCCCTCCCAGCTGTCACTATCTCAGACCCCTCCCTTAAAGTGCAGGCATTGTACTTCCCATTTCCAGGACTCAAGTCCAACTAAATCAATTAACTGATTTCCCTGAATCCCTTCACAAAATGTTACCCTGCTCACACTCCAACAGATCGTCATGTCCCAAAACCATTCGTCTCCATTCACTCCTATCTAACACGCTCACACATGCTTGCTGGAAGTCCAAGCCCTCGCCCACAAAACCTCCTTTACCCCTTCCCTCCAACCTTTTCTAGGACGACCCCTACCCCGCCTTCCTTCCCTACAGATTTATACGCTCTCCAAGTCATTCTACTTTGATCCATTCTCTCTAAATGACCAAACCACCTCAACAACCCTCTTCAGCCCTCTGACAAATACTTTTAGTAACTCCACACCTTCTCCTAATTTCCACATTCCGAATTTTCTGCATAATATTTACACCACACATTGCCCTTAGACAGGACATCTCCACTGCCTCCAGCCTCCTCCTCGCTGCAGCATTTGCAACCCATGCTTCACACCCATATAAGAGTGTTGGTACCACTATACTTTCGTACATTCCCTTCTTTGCCTCCATGGATAACGTTTTTTGTCTCCACAGATACCTCAATGCACCACTCACTTTTTTCCTTCATCAATTCTATGGTTAACCTCATCCTTCATAAACCCATCCGCTGACACGTCAACTCCCAAATATCTGAAAACATTTACTTCTTCCATAATCCCTCTCTCCAATGTGATATCCAATTTTTATTTATTTAAATCGTTTGATATCCTCATCACCTTACTCTTATCTATGTTCACTTTTAACTTTCTACCTTTACACACTCTCCCAAACTCGTCCACTAACCTTTGCAACTTTTCTTTAGAATCTCCCATAAGCACAGTATCATCAGCAAAAAGTAACTGTGTCAACTCCCATTTTGCATTTAATTCTCCATAATTTAATCCCATCCCTCTCCCCAACACCCTAGCATTTACTTCTTTTACAACCCCATCTATAAATATATTAAACAACCATGGTGACATTACACATCCCTGTCTAAGACCTACTTTTACCGGGAAGTAATCTCCCTCTCTCCTACAAACCCTAACCTGAGCCTCACTATCCTCATAAAAACTCTTTACAGCCTTCAGTAACTTACTACCTATTCCATACACTTGAAACATTTGCCACATTGCTCCCCTATCCACTCTATCATATGCCTTTTCTAAATCCATAAATGCAATAAAAACTTCTCTACCTTTATCTAAATACTGTTCACATATATGCTTCACTGTAAACACTTGATCTACACATCCCCTACCCACTCTAAAGCCTCCTTGCTCATCTGCAATCCTACTCTCTGTCTTACCTCTAATTCTCTCAATAATAACCCTGCCATACACTTTACCTGGTATACTCAGTAAACTTATTCCCTATAATTTTTACACTCTCTTTATCCCCCTTCCCTTTATATAAAGGAACTATACATGCTCTCTGCCAATCCTAGGTACCTTCCCTCTTTCATACATTTATTAAACAAAAATACCAACCACTCCAGCACTATATCCCCCTGCTTTTAACATTTCTGTCATGATTCCGTCAATTCCAGCTGCTTTACCCCTTTCATTCTACGTAATGCCTCACGCACCTCCCCCACACTCACATCCTGCTCTTCTTCACTCCTAAACGATGTTGTACCTCCTGGCCAGTACATGAAATTACCGCCTCCCTTTTTCATCGACATTTAAAAGTTCCTCAAAATATTCCCGCCATCTACCCAATACCTCCAGCTCCCCATCTACTAACTCCCTACTCTGTTTTTAACTGACAAATCCATTCGTTCCCTAGGCTTTCTTACCTTGTTTATCTCGCTCCAAAAATTTTTCTTGTTTTCAGCAAAATTTCTTGACAGAGCCTCTCCCATTCTTTCATCCGCTCTTCTTTTACACTCTCTCACCACTCTCTTCACCTTTCTTTTACTTTCCATATACTCTGCTCTTCTATTAACACTTCTGTTTTGTAAAAACCTCTCATAAGCTACCTTTTCTCTTTATCACACCCTTTACTTCCTCATTCCACCACTCACTCCTCTTTCCTCCTGCACCCACCCTCCTATAGCCACAAACTTCTGCCCCACATTCTAATACTGCATTTTTAAAACTATCCCAACTCTCTTCAACCCCCCCACTACTCCTACTTGCACTAGCCCACCTTTCTGCCAATATTTGCTTATATCTCACCCTAACTTCCTCCTCCCTTAGTTTATACACTTTTACCTCTCTCTTACTTGCTGTTGCCATTTTCTTTTTGTCCCATCTACCTTTTACTCTAACTGTAGCTACAACCAAATAATGATCTGATATATCCGTTGCCCCTCTATAAACATGTACATCCTGAAGCCTACTCATCAACCTTTTATCCACCAATACATAATCCAACAAACTACTTTCCTTACGTGCTATATCATACCTTGTATATTTATTTATCCTCTTTTTCATAAAATATGTATTACTTATTACCAAACCTCTTTCTACACATAGCTCAATTAATGGTTCCCCATTTACATTTACCCCTGGCACCCCAAATTTACCTACTACTCCATCCACAACATTTTTACCCACTTTAGCATTAAGATCCCCAACCACAATTACTCTCTCACTTGGTTCAAAACTCCCAACACATTCACTCAACATTTCCCAAAATCTCTCTCTCTCCTCTACACTTCTCTCTTCTCCAGGTGCATAAACACTTACTATAACCCACTTTTCACATCCAACCTTTATTTTACTCCACATAATCCTTGAGTTTATACATTTATACAGGCATATATAGATATATGCCTGTACGTGATTTTGTGTATAGGGCAAGGAGGAATAACATCTTATAGGAGTGAGGAAGAACCAGTTGTGAGTGTGAGGGAAGTTCGTGAGGCAGTGAATAGAATGAAAGGGGGTAAAGCAGCTGGGATTTATGGGATAAAGATAGAAATGTTAAAAGCAGGTGGGGATATAGTTTTGGAGTGGTTGGTGCTATTATTTAATAAATGTATGGAAGAGGGTAAGGTACCTAGGGATTGGCAGAGAGCATGCATAGTTCCTTTGTATAAAGGCAAAGGGGACAAAAGAGAGTATAAAATTTATAGGGGAATAAGTCTGTTGAGTATACCTGGTAAAGTGTATGGTAGAGTTATTATTGAAAGAATTAGGAGTAAGACGAAGAGCAGGATAGCAGATGAACAAGGAGGCTTTAGGAAGGGTAGGGGGTGTGTAGACGAAGTGTTTGCAGTGAAACATATAGGTGAACAATATTTAGATAAGGGTAAAGAGGTGTTTGTGGCATTTATGGATTTGGAAAAGGCATATGATAGGGTGGATAGGGGAGCAATGTGGCAGATGTTGCAACTGTATGGAATAGTAGGTAGGTTATTGAAAGCTGTGAAAAGTTTTTATGAGGATAGTGAGGCTCAGGTTAGAGTATGTAGGCGAGAGGGAGATTATTTCCCAGGAAAAGTAGGCCATAGACAGGGATGTGTGATGTCACCGTGGTTGTTCAATATATTTATAGATGGAATTGTAAGAGAAGTGAATGCTCGGGTGTTGGCAAAAGGTGTGGGGTTAAAAGATAAAGAATCTAACACAAAGTGGGAGTTGTCACAGTTGCTCTTTGCTGATGACACTGTGCTTTTGGGGAATTCTGAAGAGAAGTTGCAGAGGTTGGTGGATGAGTTTGGTAGGGTATGTAAAAGAAGGAAATTAAAAGTGAATATAGGAAAGAGTAAAGTGATGAGGATAACAAAAAAAAATTAAATAACAGAAGATTGGATATCAGATTGGAAGGAGAGAGTATGGAGGAGGTGAATGTGTTCAGATATTTGGGAGTGGATGTGTCAGCAGATGGGTATATGAAGGATGTGGTGAATCATAGAATTAACGAGGGAAAAAAGGTGAGTGGTGCACTGAGGAGCTTGTGGAGACAGAGAACTTTATCCATGAAACCAAAGAGGGGAATGTATGAGAGTATAGTTATACCAACACTCGTGTATGGGTGTGAGACATGGGTTGTGAATGTTGCAACAAGGAGAAGGCTGGAGGCAGTGGAGATGTCATGTCTGAGATCAATGTGTGATGTGACTATAATGCAGAGAATCTGTAGTTTGGAGATTAGGAGGAGGTGTGGGATTACCAAAACTATTATCCAGAGAGCTGAGGAGGGGTTATTGAGATGGTTTGGACATATAGAGAGGATGGAACAAAATAGAATGACTTCAAGAGTGTATAAATCTGTAGTGGAGGGAAGGCAGGGTAGGGGTCATCCTAGAAAAGGTTGGAGGGAGGGGTAAAGGAGGTTTTGTGTGCAAGGGGCTTGGACTTACAGCAAGCGTGCGTGAGCATGTTAGATAGGAGCGAATGGAGACAAATGGTTTTTAGAACTTGACGTGCTGTTGGAGTGTAGGCAAGGTAACATTTATGAAGGGTTTTAGGGAAACCGGCAGGCTGGACTTGATTCCTGGAGATGGGAAGTGCAGTGCCAGCACTCTGAAGGAGTGGTGTTAATGTTGCAGTTTTGTAGCTGTAGTGTAAGCAAGCCTCTGGCAAGACAGTGATGAAGTGAATGATGATGAAAGTTTTTCTTTGTTGGGCCACCCTGCCTTGGTGGGAAACGGCCTATGTGTTAATAAAAAAAAACGAGCAAGTGTAGTGTGACCTAAGTGTAAGTAGAAGTAGCAAGCCGTACCTGAAATCTTGCATGTTTATGAGACAGAAAAAAGACACCAGTAATCCTAACATCATGTAAAACAATTACAGGCTTTTGTTTTACTCACTTGGTAGGACGATAGTATGCCCTGGGCAGTTGCTGTCTACCAACCTACTACCTAGGGAGAATATACATATGATATATGTATTAAATTCTCCATGGGGAAGTGGAACAGAATTCTTCCTCCATAAGCCATGCGTGTCGTAAGAGGCGACTAAAATGCCGGGAGCAAGGGGCTAGTAACCTCTTCTCCTGAATATATTACTAAATGTAAAAGGAGAAATTTTCGTTTTTCCTTTTGGGCCACCCTGCCTCGGTGGGAAACGGCCGACGTGTTGAAAGAAAGAAAAGATATGTATTAAATATATTGTAGTCATACTATACATGTAGTTTACTGTACTACAGTATTAAAGAAAGATGAATAATTTAGTTAATAGCATTTTCTCTTGTTTAAGTTTCTGCATGTACATAAGCGTCCAAATTATGAAAAAATGAATTTGAAAAAATATTCAGACATAAGGTACATTTATTGATATTCATAATTCCTCCTCTTACTTTGAAATTTACAAACTTTAGAATCGCCATTGCCCAATTGTGAATTTATACAAATTTAGGATAATTCTGAATATAAGATAGTTTGCCATATTATTTGTAGTTAAATACAGTAATCGACTGCTTAGTGACAGTGTGTTCCAGAGAAAAGCCATTTTAAGCCAAGTTTACTTCTACTTCTCTTGCATTTACCAAAGCATCTCAGTACTATTTCCCTGGCAGATCAGTTGTCTCATTTCCTTCAGGGTTCTTATGTGTGGAAATTTCACTAAAAGGTCTTCATTTCTTTGATGGACTATTTGCTTATCATTAATTAACCCTTTGTGGGTCGAGACCCCTGCTCGCTAACATGCTCCCAGGGTCGAAGAATTTAAAAAATATATATTTTTTCTTATGAAATGATAGAAATTTTTTTTCCAAAGGTAATGAAACCAAAAGCACGAAATTTTATGGGAAAGTTACAAAATTATGCTTTTGTGAAGTTAGCAGTCTCGGCAATATTTACGCATCGGCAATTACACCACTTTGAGCCCTATTTTGGGCCAAATCCTTTGTTCCAGTCTACCAAACTCATAGCTGTTTAGCTAAAACTCTTTTTATTCTATCGATTAAGTACAAGAAACTGCCCATTTACCTATTTCAACTACCCAATAAAGTCATCAGAAATTACTAATTTGGCCAATTTCACACAAAATTCAAGAAAGGCCAATTTTAAAACAGGATCTAGAATAAATGATGTAGACATTCCTGGCACTAAAATAACATTTTCTCTGTTCATTAGTCATGTCTCCAGGACCCTCTTATTTTATGTTTGCTTTTCATTCTGAATTTTTATTCACACAAAAAACAGAAGATTTACTGTTATTCAGACTACTGCATAATGGTAATAATTGTATAAATAATGTCGGTTCATTTGTGAGTGCATATTAGACTGGCCAGTTGGCGTGTATTGGACACGTGACGTGTTTTGTTTACTCTTGAACATTTCTGCTACTTTGAGCTCAATTTCAAGCTACTTTTAATCTGTAAACCATTCAAAAATCATCTCTATTTTTGTAATATATCTTCCATTCTATCAGATGAGGTCAAGAAACCGAGAATACAACCATAAAAACCATATGAAAATACGTCGCAAAGTCAGTTTTTTTTTTTTCATTATGCACTGTGTGCTGTAGGATTTTTTTTTTTATACTGTGCACACTAACCACACAGATCCATTCCCTCATATGTAGGCCTACCAGCTTTCACCCGCAAGATTGGAAGCCGCTAGGATTTTGGCGTAGTATTACAGGACCGACCCTGGCTTCAAAGCCGTAATATCATGGGACTGACCCCAAAAGAGTTAACATTCATCACAAAGTTCAAGCCTTTCTCTCCATATTCCCAGAGCTGATGAGTTCATGGATGTGCTGTGTCCCTCGACTGGCAGAATACAAGTGCCCTTATCTCTTTCTGCTTATAATGGAAAATCACATCAATAAAATTAATAGAGAAACTCCTGTGCACATTATATTGTGTAGGTATAAAGGACACCTTTCTTAAGATCAGTATAGGTAAGGAAAGATGGTAATATAATATGTTCCATCAAACTTATGATTGGAATACGTATTTGAAACACTCGCTCTCTTAACTTTCTAAATCTTCATTTAAATATACTTAGTTTCTTATAAACTTACACATTGGGGAGATTGGAGTCAGTGTAACTAAAGTAGTTTACCTCTTTATACTGAATTAATATACATATAGGTTACCACCACTTAAAAAGTTCTACTCAGTCTTACTCATACAACTTATCACTGCAAAATAGAAATAGGGAACACAAGTAACACCTCCACCATGGATTTCATCCCAGTGAGTATCCCAGCAAGTAGGTTAATCTCTGTGTAGATACACAGCCCTGCTTCCTGGAAAGGCTGCCACCTAAATCTCTATTCCGTCTCCTTTACACTAGATATCGTATATGGTCTTAATACCCTCAACCCCATCCTTAGCTCTTAAGGGAAATTATCACCATCTGTAGCTTTAGGGGTGAAGATTGCATACTACAGCAAGGAAGTCAGAAATTAAAACTTCTGGACACAACAGATATTGGAGATTACAGTCCTAGTACATTGCATGTGACACTGGCTAACTTCAGAATAACATTTAGTTCATGGATGGAAATGGCTGAAAAATATGTTGACAGCATATGCTAAACAAAAATTGGAATATACAGCAGTAGTATTGTGTCTTACTACTAAAAAAAAGTGAACATATTAAAAAGAATCCAAAGACAAATTATGAAATGGTTACCAGAGCTTAAAAGCATGAACTATGAGGAAAGGCTGAGGACATTGGATATACCATCTATGACTGATAGGAAGAAGAGAAGAGACAAGATAGCCACATACAAGATTGTAAAAGGTACAGCAAACAAGAGGCCATAACTAAACAAGTGAAGAGCTGCTGAAAGGATGCTAGATAGGTTTTCTTTATAAACAGAATGGTAGAAAATGGAATGTTTACAAGAGGAAGTAATAATACAACCACCGGAAACTTTAAAAAAATGTAATGATAAACTAAATATTGAAGACAAGACACAGTGTAGCAATAAATAGATAATCGCACCTTTTCTTAAGAATGTCATTTCCCACTTAATGTGGCTGCACATCCACTGCCTTTTTCCTGCTCCACACTGTCCTAACTTCACAGACACTAGTTTGGGATGTAATCTATCTGCTGTTTAGATGTCTTCTGTCCAAGACCTCAGAGAGTGTCATTGTCCTGTTCTCAGTATGTTTATCTTCCACTCTTCATGCTTGGCAAATAAGAGAAGCAGCACATATCAAGTTATTGCTTCTAATTTTTTGCAGTCCCTTCCAGTGCCCCTGGGTCTTTCGGGTGTCTGGCAACTTTGCATCTCCCTTAGGACTGCATCACAGGTTTCAGCATTACTTTGCCTTTCACCTGCAGGGCTCTAACTATCAGTTGCAATAAGTGCCTTTTAAGACAGAACTGTGAATATTCGTGAGAGCTTGCCATCCGATCATTTGACTATTAAAGATGAAGGACATTGAACTGTTTATCAGACAGCATTCTGATATGCAATTTGCCTCCAAATCCGACGTACCAGAGCCTGGTGGTCTTCATATTACAACATGCAGTTTTTCTTCATAAGTGGGAGAAATCTTACTTCTGTTTCTCTGAGAAGGTTATATGGCTAGAGATTAAGTTCAACTTTTGGGATCTTCACCTGTCTCTTCCTTCGGAGAAACAATTAGACATCTTAGAAAAAATACAGTCACTGTCAACCTTACAGTGGTTTAACTCATCGACAGATGGAGTCCATGCTAGGAACTTTGATCTTTGCAGCTTCTCTCCTCCCTCTGGGAGGGCTGCACTTCATCCCACTGATCAGATTGGTGAAATATATTTCCTCTTCTCACCTCAGGGATCGCCTGTTTCCTTCCCCGTCCTCCCTTCCAGAGACTCTTCACTGGTGGTCCCAGTCATGCAACCTGTGCAGGTATGTCTGATGACTTTTGTACCGCCCTCGAACAACATAATGACAGATGCTTTGATTCAGTTTGGGAGCAGTGCTTAAAAATGTCCACTTTCCTCCAATCAGTGGCATCCTCATCAGGTGAATTTTCACATCATCTGGAACTCGTTGAAAACCATTCGCCATTCTCATTGCCATGGTGAGGTGAAAACTTGAATTGCCTTATTATACTACAAGTGTCGTTGCAGATAATGCAGCAGATGGATTCTTTCTCTGAAGAAACCATATCTTTTTAAATATCCCTCTAATCTGGTTAATATTGACATTCTTAAGAAAGAATAACCAGAAAAAGATTTACTATGGGAAGCACATTGAGCATCTCTTGACTGCAATCCCATGGCTAGTTTTAAATTTAGGGATTGCACTCCAAGCCTCAAAAAAAAAAAATTAGTAACATGAATAATCATATTCGCTGGGTTTCCATCACTTAAAACTTTGGAGAACTGAATTCTTCGAATAACAAACCCCACATATTTGAGGGTCCAATTGTATTTCATAACCATAAACATATTTGTGAGAAACATAGCTACATACAGTCATACGACTTCCATTTAGTTTTTCTTTTACTTACACAGCCAAATCAATGCAAGTTCACAAATATATGTTTGAAGAACCTCTCCAAATTATAATAGCATGATCCTCTGACATCATGTTCGTAAATTAATAATTAATGTAGAAATAAGGATCATTGCCTAAAGAAGCAATTTAAAATTGATGGGCTATCCAGTAATGCTTTACTATATCCAGTTAAAACCTTGACAGAATATTTACAGCTATTGAAGGATTGACCTAAAGACCAGAAAACAATAAGGTCTTATTCATTCTGTAGCTGGAAATACAGCCATAGCTCAAAATCTCGCAACTTGTCTGATCTCATTCAGCTTGAGGTGGTGGTAAAATCTTGAGCCACCTTGGCCTTAGCTTCTTATATACTTATGGACATCCAACAGGTTTGTGTGAATATGTTGGATAGAAGTGATTTGACATGCTGTTGGGGTGTGATCAGGATAACATGAAGAAATTCAGGGAAACTGGTTAAACAGGCTTGAGTTCTTGAAGTGGGAAATAAAGTACCAGCACTCTGAAGGAGGGGATGTGGATGTTGCAGTTTGGAGGACCATTGAACTGTGATGTCAGCATGATGCTGGCAAGACAGTGATTGAATGAATGACAGTGAAAGTATTTTCTTCTGTTGAGTCATCCTACCTTCGTAGGAGATGGCTGGTGTATTAAGTTAAAAACTTATGGAAGCCTTATGCATTTATTTGCTTGAAGCTTTAAACCCCTTGTGAACCATTATCCTTTGTAGTGGTGGATGCTCAATCTTTCAGCCACTTCTTGCTAGACTGACTTGCTGCTTTACTCTTGTAGTTGTTCTATAGAAGTCCCTAGTTTCCTTGGTGATTCTACAGTTGCTAACCTTTTTTGTCACTGTTCTACATGTCATATTCCCAGTTTATTGTCAGGAATTAAAAAAAACTTGGAAAAGTTGTCATGTTATGTTGGAAATATTATACAGTGGACCCCCGGTGTTCGTCCTGCTCCAAACTCACCCTTTTATGTAAGTGTATTTTTTTAAATTCTTTTGTAAGTGTATTTTTGGTGGTCTAAAAGGACTAGTCTACTTTACATTATTCCTTATGGGAATAAATTTGTTTGGTAATGGCACTTGAACAGCATTCTGGAACGAAAAAATCACGAAAACCAGGGGTCCACTGTATGTTGCAAAGTATGAATTAAGAAAGGAAAAGTAAAGCACAAACAGGATTTGCTAGATTATAAGAAAAATTATAATGACAAAACATTATTTTCAAAGATAAAAATAGGTACAAAGTATTATGAGGGACTAGATACTACTAGTTCTGCAGCATACAAGAAAATGAAATCAAATTGTTCATTGAATTGATTAGGCTCCCAGGAGTGAAATGTAAATAGTATCCTAGTGTTGTACAAGTTCATTATTTACATGTCTATTCCAAAAAATAGAAAAGCTTGGCACATACAGAAATGGCTTAACAGATTGTGAAAAACCATGAAAAAGAAACTGGCCCAAGGCCGGGCTCTGGGAATAGAAAACTCTTGAAACTCATCAAAGGTATACGGTAATAGAAGAAGCTTGCTAACCTGGAAACTTAATAGAGATTCAAACAAGCCAAAAAGAAATACAGTATACAAATATAAGGAGGGAAGCAGAAAAAATTTGAATTTTTTTTTTTTTTTATATAAGAGCAAGGTGGAGCCAGATCTTACGTTCAAGTTTGTATAAAGCACACTAACTATGCAAGACAGAATGCAAAGCAACAAGGATGATGGCAGAAATCACAGAATTAGAAGAGGAATGTTAGATACTTAATAGGAATTTCAAAAATGCATTTATAGAAGGGGTAACTTCAGGTGAAGTAAAGTTTAACCCCAACAATCACATTAGGTGGATCCAATTAAAAATATCATAGAGGAAGTAAAGGAGTTTCTGTTAAAGGGTTTTCAATAAAAAAACTTCTTTCTTCTTTCACTAAACTGGCCGTATCCCACCGAAGCACGGTGACCCAAAAAGAAAAACAAAAGTTTCTCATTTTAACTAGTTATATATACAGAAGGGGTTACTAGCCCCTTGCTCCTGGCATTTTAGTCGCCTCTTACAACATGCATGGCTTACGGAGGAAGAATTCTGATCCACTTCCCCATGGAAATAAGAGGAAATAAACAAGGACAAGAACTAGTAAGAAAAATAGAAGAAAACCCAGAGGGGTGTGTGTATATATGCTTGTACATACATATGTAGTGTGACCTAAGTGTAAGTAGAAGTAGCAAGACTTACCTGAAATCTTGCATGTTTATGAGACAGAAAAAAGACACCAGCCAATAACAAATAGCAATTTCATTACAAGAAAGTAAATAGGCAACTTAGGAAGTAGTAGTAGAGGTAGTAGAAAGTAGGGGGAGTAGTTTTTTGCCACAAGGGATAGAAAGGTGAGAGGAGGGAGGCAATAGTAGTAGTAGTAGAAAAGGTAAAAGGAGTAAGAGTAGTACAAGGCTGGTAGTAGTAGAGGTGGGATAAGTCTCAGGACAAGAAAAAGAAGCACTGCAGGAGGCTTTGTCTCTGTAGATGAGTTCTTTCTCCTTATATTGTCAAATGCTCCAACCTTCTGAATACTCGTGACTTGACCTGATCCTTTCTTCTCTCCCTACCTCTTCCCCCTTTCCTATTTTTCCTTATTTCTTTCTTTGTTTTTCCTTTATTCTGCCTAGTGTGTTCTGACCTTCAGTTTTCTCTCCCTCCCCCTTCCCCTGTGTTTTTGGTCCTACCCCTTGTGGGCCCTTAGCTCTCCTGCAGTGCTCCTTTTTTTGTCCCTAGACTTACCCCACTTATACTACTATACTACGACTACCACTCCTGTACTACTATTACTGTTTCTACCTTTTCTACTACTATTATTACTACTCTGTTGCCTCCCTTTTACCTTTCTATCTCTTGTGGCAAAAAACTACTCCCCCTACTTTCTACTACATCTACTACTACTTCCACTATAGGCAACTTGTAGCATTATTAAGGCTCACATATGTCTAAGAAGCAGAACACAAGGTGCAGGGTATATACCATTCCATGGGAGACGTGACAAAACATATATTGGGGTAACTTTAAGAAATCTTACATATATCAAGGAACACTGTTATGCATGTTAAAGGAATAATTTGAACAACACTCTTCTCATCTGTCACAATACCTGTGGACTTCCAGAATGCCAAACTAGTTATCAGGGAATTGGATCAGTGCAGTAGGTGCTTTTACACTCATCATTAACACCAACACCATAGCTCAAAATATCGGAAGTTAATCATTTATAAAATCCTCTCACAATACATTCTACCTAAGCAAAACATGGCCATCTTTTTTTCTCTCCCTTTCTTTAATAACACCTGACCTTTTCAACTATTTATACTACCTTACTCATTCTCTTTATTAGATTGATAACACCCTTATTGGGCAAAAATCTTTTCATAAATCTTCTTTCTTTCAACACGTCGGCCGTTTCCCACCAAAGCGGGGTGGCCCAAAAGGAAAAACGAAAGTTTCTCCTTTTACATTTAGTAATATATACAGGAGAAGGGGTTACTAGCCTCTTGCTTCCAGCATTTTAGTTGCCTCTTATGACACGCATGGCTTACGGAGGAAGAATTCTGTTCTTATAAAAACCTGAGGTGCCTATTTACATACTTGTCTGTGTTAATGACCATTGTTACCTAAGCTAATGTAAAACTTTTGTTTTACATATGATCTGCTTTCAGAAGCACCTGCAGAAATATTAATAGTGTTAGAAGATTGCCATAATTTTTACTGATAAAGCAATCAATGATGACTTGCCAAAAATTGCAGTAGTGACAAAATTAAATTATAAAATAAATATGTAAACTAATAAATTAAACTACACACCATCATGCAAAATGATGAATGAATGGTGACTAAATCTTGCTGGTTCTTTTAATGGTATTCTGAAAGTGTTTCTTGTGTCCTTTGGTTCCTGCACCAAGTCACATTTAAGGGAAGATAAGGTTACTTTAGATTCCTGTGCAATGCTGTATCACATTTAAGGAAATAATATATTACTTCAAGTTCCTATATCAAGTCACAGTTAAGGGAAGATGGTGTTATCTGGGGTTCCTGCACTGTCATATTTATTGGAAAAGTATGCCACATACTCTGTCTTACAGTGCCTACATGAGCTATATACATAAGTATAGCCTTTGGAAGTGGTGGGTATGGTCTGGCCCTACAGATAAACATCAAATTATACAAGGTTCAACATGATTTGAGCTTGACCCTCCTCCAACAGGAATTATCACTTTGAGATTTCCCTCGATCAATTGAGGATCAGGTATACACACTTTACCCATAGCTACCTACTTGTAGATGCTCTTGCTGCTGACTGCGGACCACATTTAATTGTTTACCCACTGTTTCAGCCTTTTCTTTTGCTTACCGGTAATTCATATATTTTTTCTAAGTACTGGGGGTATCTATAGGAACCTCAGGGATCTTTTAATTGCCTTTTTGTTATTGTGATTTTAATGGGGTTTGAACTGATGTAGGTTATTTTTAACTTGTTGGGAGAGTATTTATTTGTCATCCTAGTAGCTTTTTATTTTTGTTTACGTGTACTTAATTTTAGATGTTTTGTATTTATTTTTTTTACCAAAAGCACTAATTGAGGTAAATGCCAATCCAATCTCATAACTTCCTCCTCAATAGTGCAGCTTCTTTTTACAACCTTTATTTACTTTATGAAAAATTTTCAGCCATAACCTTAAAATAAATGTTGTTCCGGTCAACTATATGTGGTTTTACAGACACTATTATGAAAATATACAATGGTTCCAATAAGCAGATGGTTATTATAGGCATACATATTCTTCCTCCATAAGCCATACGTGTCGTAAGAGGCGACTAACATGCCGGGAACAAGGGGCTAGTAACCCCTTCTCCTCTATACATCACTAAAGTTAAAAAGAGAAACTTTCGTTTTTCTTTTTAGGCCACTCTACTTCGGTGGGATAGGGCTGATTTGATGAAAAAAAAATATATATACACATGGCAAATTATGTAGTTTTAACCTACAATAGTGCAGCAGATTCATGTGGTTTATTTCCATTGTGGTCTTTTCTTTAATTTTAAGAAAAAAATCTTGATTAGATTAAGGAATGCAAGTAAAGAAAAAGTACCCCTTTTTTTCAATTTTCTTTCCTCTTACAGAAAGAACAGAAAGACTTGCAATCATGTAAGAGCATCGTTTCGGAATTGGAAGTTCACGAAGATGCCTGGCCGTTTCTCCTTCCTGTGAACACTCGACAATTCCCAACTTACAAAAAGATCATTAAGAAGCCCATGGATTTATCTGCTATCAAGAAAAAGCTAGATGATAACCTGTAAGTTTGGTCACAATTCAAGACTTATATTTTGCAGTTCAAGACACTTCAATAATCTGTAATTTGTACATGCAGATAAGTAAAATGTATAGTATCTCATAACTTTTCGATAAGCTCATTTTCTGGAGCTGGTTAGGTGTGCATGTCTTGCCCAGTACTTGTGCACTACAGCAGTAGAATAATGACTAGTGAATCAGGAAAATGAGGCTGTTTTGAGAACAGACTAGCAATAATACCATTCAGAGGCTTGGAGATACTGTATACAATAGGTACTGTACAAGTTAGGAGGAATAAGTGTGATATAATTCCAGCTGAGCCCCAATCGTCTGAGGTTCTTTAATGCAGAAGTACATTTTGTTTGGTGTTTAAAACACAGGCTTCTATACTTATGCTATAATGTGACACTCCTACATATTCAGTATTATATAAGAAACATGTGATGTTCAGTCCGAACCAATTGGTAATCTGGAAATTATTTCATCCCATGCATTGCTGATTATTTTATTCCTCCTATTTTGTATTTGTATATTATGGTAGACTAATACAGGAAAAACTACAATATATCTTTTTATCCCTTCTCTGTTCTCTGTATATATTCTGGTAAAATGCCAAAATGCAGAACTGTTGAATATATTCCAGATTAGATTTGCAATTGTTACAACAGTACATAAAAGATGGCAATAATGATGTTTACATTGGACTCTCCTCACAGGTACAAGACACGAGAAGAGTATTGTGAAGATTTAAGACTCATGTTCAATAACTGCGAGACATTTAATGAAGATGACTCCCCTGTCGGCAAAGCTGGGCATAACCTTCGATCCTTCTTTGAAACGAAGTGGAATGAACATTTTCCACCTACGTAAGGTAACCACCTTTCCCAGTGGGAGCTGAAGGAAAAATTTAATATTTGACAGACATTGAATAATTAAGTGGCATACTGCGAGCAAGTGAATTTTGTGTATTGTTGCATAATCAAATTTTGGAATAAAATAAATGCCCATATAATGAGATTCATGATTGTCACCTAACCGATACATATATAATTTATGCAATGCATGCATACACACAGTGTGTACACATACACATACATACACACACACACACACACACAAAGAAGCAAACCAAAGTAAAGAGCATATTTTCAGTTGATCCTGTGTAGTACAATGTATTCTTTGTCAAGAGACTTACTACACAGCTTTCATGTATCTGTGACTTGAAAATGAGCTGCAATATGTGCAGTATGAAACAAGTGATATTGCAGGAGCTACAGAGGCCATCCGTATTGGTGACCAAAGACAGTGTGACTAAGAAACTACAGATGGAGCTGCAGGAAGCTTGTCACATGTCTGTAGGGTCCTGTAGGAGTCTGACGCTGGGCTCTCTCTCCTATTCCAAAGACTCAAGCGTTTGAGTGTGAGTGCATGAACATTAATTTAAAAATAAAAAAGAGTGAATTAGTTACTCGCCTGAAGTGTTTACAGCAGTGTAGATACGTGGACCTTTTTTACAAATTATCATAAACCTTATTTTTTTTTTTTTTTTTCCCCATCCCCCCTTCCCCTGTGTAGAGCAGCTATACATGCTTCTGCCAGATGTTGAAGTACAGTTTTTAATAGTAAGGTCAGGTAGAGTTTTTTATATATGGCATTAAAGAACTGCATAAGTGATGTAGCATTTTACATAAACCTTCCATTGAGTATGTAAGATGTAAATGCTAATATCAGTAAATGTACAGATAATTTCTTCAATGTATATAAATGGTGAGCATGAAAGTGTTAGTGAGTGTGTAACTACAAAATACTGAAACCCTTCCCATCACACTGATTCCCATGACCTTCCTATCAATTTTACAATGTTTGGCAAACTCAGATAAAGGGGGTAAGCACTAGAGTGTAGCTGCAAGTCTGAAGGTCCATAAATGGTGGTTGATAAGTGGCCTTTTTGACAGTGCAGTAACAAAAGGCTTGAGGTGCACAACTTTGTATGATATAGAAATGTTTATTGTTGGAAAATAAATACACAGACTTAAGGTGTACTGTACTTTACATGTGAAAATAGCTTCTTCTAAGTTGCATAATTGACTGCTAATAAAATAAATCTAACATTTAATTTTTTATCGTGGAAACATTACTTTGAAGTGCTTGATAAAATACCTCTTGTTTTTACTTCTTGGTTTTTATTGCTGCTGCAGTGGATATCTTGCTGCATGTTGAACATAATGAAGATAATTATTATCGAAGTCTAATTATACTGCATTAATGCTCAGATCTCATATATAAACCTCTTCTTAGTGATGTGATGAACAGTTTTACTTAAAAGTCAATTATTTTACTTATAGTAAAATTCAAGTTTTTCAAGTTTATTTAGTTGCATTTAGCTATTAAATGTCCTAAATTATATATTGGTGATAAAATATGTTTTAACTACATAGGGTAAAACAGCTGATTTCATGTACAGTGTGCAACTGCAATATGTTTGAATGATTAAAAAAAATTATTTTGATGAAAGTAGTGGTATGAAGTGAATCATTTAAGGTAAGTTTTTGAGATTCCAGATGTAATAACTATTGGACAGGTTGACTTGGAGACAGGAAATGCAGTGCTCAGACTGAAATCAGGTAAGGATGTTGGATCATGATCTCTATGTCCTTCTGTTAAGGCAGCTAGGAAGCAAGTGATGGTGAGACTACTTGTTTTAGTCTTCCTGCCATGGTGGGAAATGACTCATGTTTTAAAAAGAAAACCACAATTAAATACTGTATCAGTAGTGCTTTGGCTATTAGTAACATTATGTAGTGTTGTTATATGAGTGGATTTTTTTTAATTAGACTGTATCAAGAAAAATTTGTAAAAATCTCCATAATTGTTTTTACCTGTGTAGATTTTTTATCAGTATGTCTGTCTTGTACAAATGTTCTTAATATTCCTACATATTTAAATATTGCAGGTATAATATTTTCTAAAGTGCTAAAAATTTTACACCTTTTTGGCAGTTTTGCAATTATTGGTTTAGCACTCGAGTAATACTCACTGATAAGGTGAATTAATAATTTATTAATTGAATTTAAAATTGCTTATATAAAATGCAAGATATTTCAAAAATAAAATCATTAAAATAAAAGAAATGTATGGCCATCAACAATAACATTGAAACAAAAATATATAAAACAAATCTCTTTCAAATTAAAGTGGTTATGCAAACTTTAAAGTTGAGGGGTTTGGGATGTTGGCAATTTAGAGGGACTTCTAAACTGTCATATCTGAGCGCCTCTGCAAAGACAGTGTTTATGTATGAGTGATGGTGAAAGTGTTGAATGACGATGAAAGTTTTTTCTTTCTTTTTGGGTTTTTCTTTCTTTTTGGGTCACCCTGCCTCGGTGGGAAACGGCCGACGTATTGAAAAAAAATATATATATATACTACAGAGAGAGAGCAACAGCTTGTCCTGTAGCCCTTAGTTACCAATTTTAATTCTCTGCCAAAGTTTTATTTTGCAAAGCAAATTAAGTTTTAGCCATTCCATATTATTTCATTAGTTTTTCTTCAAATATTTACCAACAGCCTCTTACATTACCTTGTATTTTAAAATTAAATTGGTACATACATTTATGTCAAAGAAAAGTTATGACAATTGACAGAAAACTATTTGTGTTTGCTTTTGTTCCTCTAAAAAAGAACATGGAATCAGCTGCTTTTAAGGGGAATTAGAACAAAATGTTTTGGATACTATATATAATTTACTGGTACTTTTTATCATTAGAAAATACATAGCCTTAACTTTCCTTTATGATTTTGATTTGAAAAAGGGATGTATGGCCATTTTGGTGTAGGCATTCTGTAAGCATACCTCATTTTAGTGGCTTTTTTAATATGAATATGCCTGAAACCTATCACAAGTATAAGGTGCGGATATGGATAATGGAGGTACATAGTAGCTTTTATGTCAGCATGACAAGACCGAGCCCAAAACCACCACCTGCCTTACTTTCAACTCCTGGGCCGAATTCATCAAGAAACCCTGCAAGGGTGGACAGAAACAACCAGGTTACCAAAATTCTCTATGACTAGCCTGGAACACTAGTTTTACTGAATTCGGGCCCCAAATCTTTTTTTCCATCTCTGTCCAATCATAACCCTTCATTTCTGTTATTTTCCAATAAAATTATATTTTTTATTTATTTGAAATATTCTGCATCTACTGATTTTATGCTGCGTGTTTTATAAGACATTTACTATAAATACAGTATATATAAGGGTATATGTATGTACAGTATTAGTGATGAACAGATTAGGAGTACGCGTGTTCATCAGTTTGAGGGGTACTGAGGACACAAGCAGAGTAGAGTATGTTTAAGCAAAAGCAAAAAAGAGATTAATGACCAACATTTTCTTGTTTCTTTTAATTGCCAAAGTCTTTTATTCTCTTGGTTTTATTTATTGACTTTTTTTTTTTATTTATAGCCTTACATCAAGATTATTTAATATTGCATTGATTGTTATTGTGAATCTTGAGGATCATTTTGCTTGATACTAAAATGGCCCTTTAGTCACTAGTGCAAAAGGCCCTTTCCATATTTTCTCATGGGTATGATTTGGCAGGGATAAACATCTGTACATATGTGCTGTGTAGTAGCCGAAGTAGAAATTAATGCAAATATTTATTTACATGTAGAGTAGAGGCTATGCAGTGAATCTGGAAATACAAGAAAAAATATAGTCTTCTGTGTAATTAGAATAATATTTTTAGATACTTTATGAATAAGATATTATTTTCATGATAAAAGCCTGGTTTTCTTCCAGTCTTGAGTGTCAGCAGCTCTGTATAATATGTATTAAGTGTACTGGCCAAATCATTAGTTGCTATGAGAGAGAAATAAAATCCATTTAATTGCTATTCTAAGCAGCCACTCTGGGAAAGTGTTTGGTTGCCTTTGGGAGCTGCCATGTGTGCCAGCAATGTATGTTTGTTGGTTGTTGAATGTTAGTGGTCGTCAAGTTATGTTGGCTGCCAAGTTTGACCCTCTAGTAGTTCTGGGTACCCGGGTGGTGACTTAAAAAGAGTTAGGCCTCTCAACCCCTTCCCTTCTTTCAGTGTGTATTTAATTGTGCCGTGTTTAGTAAAGGACGCCTTGCCAAACTTGGGGTCTCAGTGACTTGTTTCTACACACATAATGTTACTTTGATCTTAAGTTTGAGGTAGTTCATTCCGATGCAAGTTCTAGGATGTGGAGGAGCATTTGCATCAGCTTGCCATTCTTTAGTATGGTTCATTAAATTACATAAACCAACAATTTGGCCATCAAATGTGTTCCTACCCTTTAAGTATAGATGAAAATGAGAGTTGTGACTACTAGCAAAAATTATTTTATGCATGTTCTAATAAAGTCAGCAGAGGGATGACATGAAATAATTCAGGTCATAATTGTTAGCAACTGTAAAGAAATAAGCAGTTGTAGTCCTTGACCTCACAACAACATTTCCTATTTTTATCACTTGGTGGCAGCCAGCAGGAATCCTATTGAAGCACAAATTTAAATCTAGAATTGCCAGTTAAGTTAATTTATTGGCAATTAGCCTATTGCCCCATTTATTTATTTTTTTGTATGGATATTACACTAATATTTTATTATATATTTGTACAGTGTGTGTACATGTTGCAGGTGACAATTCAGCAGCTGTTGAATGGTTTATTTCTTTTCACTCCTCCTTTATCACAGTCAAGGAAAGAGATGTCAAAGACAAAATTAAAATAAAGAAACACAGAAATAGTTCCAGTGCAAAGAGTAGCAGGATTAGGAATTAAGAAGTTAGCCTTTGTTTACATATTGAGGGCAATTGCAATCATATTCTTTAACTAGTATTTTATGTACAGTCAGTAGATGTGTATTTATGTGCTCAGTTTTAGATAGTGAAAATTATGATTATTGTAAGTTGGAAGGCTTATACCCAAAGTTAAATTTTATTAAGTTAAATTCTTCTCTTTGTTTAAATTTTTTCATGGGGTAAATAGCATTAAATATAACTAAATCACTAAATATTTTACAGGCATTACACTGTAGTGCAAAAAAATAAATTGTAAAGGATGGCCTTTGAAATAATTTATTAAGTTGACTTGGCTTCAGTCAATCTTGTTTATATGGAGGGCAGAAAAGGGGCCTGTTTTATTGGCCTCGCATCGTTCATTCTTCATTTGTTGTATACAAACAGTTTCAACCTTTGTACAGCATCTAGTTCGTAATAAAGTACGTCCAAGAAGATATAGCGTTTGCTTTTGTCCATTACTAATTATAATATATGTGCTCCTTTGTGTGTGTGTGATTGCTAGGATGTTTGGGAGAGATGCATGATTAAAAGATGTTAGATCTGATTCAAAGTGGCTCCTTCAAGGATGGGGTACCTGGGCATGGCAAAGGAGCTCCTGATCAAGGAATTAGACCTCTGTCTTCCTCAGTTCAAATTTAAATACCCCCTACCCCACCCCTCTCTCCATTTGGCCTCCCTATTTAAGGATATTTCCTCCCTTGTGAATTTCGGCTCCTAGACAGAGGGGAAAAAAGAGATTATCTTTTCCATTCAGTCATGGACCTCAGTGGTGGTGCTGTTTGCTGTGGGAATTGGGTTATCTGGACACATGCTGGGCTGCCTTCCAGGGCCTCAGAGGGCACCCCTGTGTCCTTGGGTGGCAAAAGTATTCTTGGAGGCTGGTTTTTAGTTCCAGGAGGTGGCAGCCAAAGAAGTATGACTCCCAGCATTTTCCAGTTGCCCAACTTTCTTGTTCGTTGATTCTTGAGGCGCCATCCTGGTATTGGGATATTGGTATACCAGGTAGGGTAAGGGAGTGGTTTCAATGCAGAATCAACACTGCCTGCCACACTGAAGATACTCGGGAATACTGAGGGGAGGGAGTCATATGGTTTGTTTTTGTTTCTCCTTGGAACTGCCCCTTCCCTTTCTTTTTATAAAAATAAAAAATATAAGAACATTTTCAATAATGAGTAGTAAAATTCAATCTTTGCCTCCTGGACCCATTACCCCTAAGACACCCTTACCTAAAGCCCTGGCACTCCCGTGGACATTGCTTTGAACACAGTATCACTTTTTGGCAACACCTTGTTGCCTCACTCCAGTACCTGCATTCTGGCTGATCCTGTTAATACACCTGACCTTCACTTTATTATGACCATACTCCCTGCTTCTCCCACAGTGGTTGTCAATTTTTGGATCATTCAAGCATAACGGGACAGTTTGGCTCAAAGCCGTTGTCCAAATGACCTTAACCCATCCTTGATGATTCAGGCACTGTTACTGACACAGTATGTTCCTATCCTAAGAAACACACTACCTGGAAACCTATTATTCTACAGGCAGTATTTCAAAGATAATCTTGGGCAAAATTCTTTTCTCTTCAACCAAGAAAACCTATGATTACCTTAATGACCATGGCATTAGTAAAGCACTTATGGAGCGTGTTGACAGGATGCAATATGTCACTGTGAAAGATGCTGCACATGCTGACTATCCTTCCCTTCTCTCTAATCACAACGCACATTACAACACAAAGACCTTCTTCAATTCTAGCTGCAGTATTGTGATCATATTGCACATTATAGTCCAGCATGAATTTATGCAATGTGGTTTTGGACATCAAGGAGCAACTTGAGCTCCAGAATTTTTCTGTCTCCAAAGTGAAAACTTAGGTCTGCCTTGCCTAAGGTCAGAGACGTTTTCCAAACAACATTGCTGAACTGACCTTCGACTGCAGGGAGTTTCCAGCCTTGGTTTATATAGCAGAACAACACTTACGAGTGTAGGAACTTCTCATGACACTTCAACAATGCAGACAGTGCTGGTGCTAAGGCCACCCAGCTGTGGTGCAGCTGATCGTAATAATAATAATATCCTGCAGCCAAACCCTTTCCCTGCTTGCTTTAACCCTTTGAGGGTTTCGGCCGTACTAGTACGGCTTACGCGCCAGGGTATTCGTCGTACTAGTACGCCTAAATTCTAGCATCCTCAAATCAAGTGGAAACAGGCTGGTAGGCCTAGATGTGAGAGAATGGGTCTGTGCGGTCAGTGTGCTCAGTATAAAAAAAATCCTGCACCACACAGTGCATAATGAGGAAAAAAAACTCTGACCGTGTTTTTGATTCAAAACAGCGACTTTGCACTCTATTTTCGTATAGTATTTATGCTTGTATTCTCGTTTTCTTAGTCTCATTTGATAGAATGGATGATATATTACAGAAATAGAGATAATTTTGACAAGTACTACCTTGAAACTGAGCGCAAAGTAGCGAAAATGTTCGATTTTTGCCGATGTTCAAGAGTAAACAAATCACACCATGTGTCCAATACACATCAACTGGGTAGTCTAATATTCTTGCACAAGTGCACTGATATTATTTATACCATTTTTACAATGATGCAGCTGTATACATAACAGTAAATCTTCTATTTTTTGTGAGAATAAAAATTCAAAATGGAAAGCAAAAGTAATGTAAGAGGGGCCTGGAGACGTGACTAATGAACAGATAAAATGTTATTTGAGTGCCAGGAATGTCTGTCTCGTTTATTCTGGACCCTATTTTGAAATTGACATCTTTTGAAATTTGTGTGAAATTGGCCAAATTGCCAATTTCTGACCACCTTATTGGGTAGTTGAAATCGGTAAATTGGCGGTTTCTTATACTCAATTGATAGAACAAATGGAATTCTAGAAAAATAGCTATAATTTTAGTAGACTGAAACATTGGAGTTTGCCGAAAATAGGGCTCAAAGTGGGCGAAATCGCCGATGCATAAATTTCATCGATACCGCTAAATTCGCGAGAGCATAATTCCGTTAGTTTTCCATCAAATTTCATAATTTTGGTGGTGTTATGATCGGAAAAAGATTCTCTATCATTTCATAAGAAAAAATAATTTTTTTTTTTTCCGAAAAATTTGCGACCCTGAGAACGAGTTTGGGAGAGGGCCTCGCGACCCCCAAAGGGTTAACTGTGGAGAAGCTCACCCCTGCATATTCCTGCCTGGTATTCTTACGAGAGAGCAAAATCCACTGTCTCAAGGAAAAGGAGAGCCTCTCATGCTATGGCAATAACTAAATTCCTTCAAGGAAGACATCCATGGCTCTCCTCCAGAACTGCTTGGCACCAACAGTGTCCCTGTTGTTCCCTCTTCTGCAGTCACACGTGTCCAATCTTAATGCAGTCCTCACCTCTGACATTCCTACTTCTTCGCTTTCTCCCGTTTTTACTCCTACATAACCTTTCCTGGCTGGAGAGCGCTGCATTACCCTTGTTGGTTTAGCGCTTTATTATTTGATTATAATTTCTTGGCTGGGCTCTCAGCTCTTCCTTCATGCTTAACTTTCCCTACCTCTGTGTCTTGCCCCGTGCCTCCTCCTCCATCTGCAATCGTTGTGGAAATCCATCCATCACTATATACTGCCCTTAACCCCCTTCCTGTCTCCACCCAGATTCCTTCATCCCAGGACACCACTACTCTTGCTTCCAATTTTGGCAACTGCCAATGTCTCTCCAATCTTTATTCCATCTGCCTCTTGCATCTTGTTACCTGCTGCTTCCTTGACCTCAGAAACTATTGAGACCATAACAGCTTTTATTAAGGAGACAAAACCTTCAATGGATGTCAACCTGCCCCCTTTTCTCATTCTCACTCTCCGCAATCCCTTACACCTGCTCCTGCCCGACATCCTCCTCCTATGGTTATCTGCAAATCACTTACGTATTTCTAATTTACTGCTACCACCACAAACTGATTTTACTAATTACACTGGTCCATAGCCACCACCTGCCTTCAAATGTTGGCATCTTACTGTTCTCTGATAATGGTTTAATTACAGGGTAATATCAGAGGATGCAGGGGAAATCAGGGGAAGCTCCAAATGTTGCTCATCCAGTTTTTTTCCTATATGTATCTGTTAACAGGAAGTGAAATTACATTCTGTTACTGGAATTCCCTATCTCTTGCTATCTTGCTATATTTTATTACAATCCCTCAATTTTTTTCTAGATGAGACATACAATGGAAGTCTGCTTCTTGTGTGCAATTATATCCTTTTTTCTCAGCTCTCATTTTGTACCCCACTTCAATTTACTGTGACCCATGTCTAGATAAGTGATAAACAGTCTGCTCTTTGTGTTTTTCGCTTTCTCAGATATACAGCCTCTCCTCACTTAGCGATGTACTCGTTTACCGACGCCTCAGACTTACGATGGACTCTGACCAGTATGCATGCCTAAATAATGTATATTAGAGCTGATTTCCTCTATTCTGTTTATTACAATATACAGTACACTACTGTATAAACATTTAAAAATATACCAGAAATGTTATAAATGGTTCAAAGGTGACATTAAAACAATATCAAAGATAGTTGACACAAACCCACTACCATTATAGTATGCTCCTCACTTAGCGATGAATTCGCTTACCGACGTGGTCTTAGGAACGGAACTCCGTCGTTAAGTGAGGAGAGGCTGTAGTCTGTCCCTGTTCAATTTCTAATTTCTTCTTTACCTAAGCTGCTACTTTTATTAGGTGATTTTAATGTTCACCCTTTGCTCAGGAGAGAGTCTCACTGTGACTTGTGAGGATCTGTTAAGAAGCTTTTCTCACTTCTCTTCCTCTTCTAAACACTGGCACCCCTATACATTTAGATCCTCTCACTCATATCATACCTCTTTTCCTGTTTCTCATGGTTCCTCATCTTCCAACAGGTTATTGCAACTTTTTACCACATCTGTTCTTTCTGCTTCATCATTTTCAATCCCCTAAGCCTTGTGGTCTCCTGACTATGCTTGCACTGTGTTTGAAACGCTCTGTGTGGGGCCGCTACCATTACAGCTGAGTTGCAGTTTGATTTCTAGCTCTTAAACAAGTGGGAGTACGTCCCTGTTGTGTTAGTCAGGTGACAAAACATACTTGTTGATAAGCTTACATGTTCACTATCACTGCCACTACCTGTATATGAAGTCTGAAAATAAGGTATGTAAGTTGACTGGCAAGTACTCTCTGGACTTCCTCCAGTTTTTATGGTTGTGGGTGAAAGATTGCAGACCCTGTTAAAGACTGCCACAGAACTTGGGCATCATCTTGTGTGTGTCCCAAAGTCTACATCTCTACCTCTCATTTTTTTTCCCTCCAAACAAAAGGGAGTCGACACCTCTAGATTTTACATGAACTGTATGACCGTTGCAGATTTGACGCTTTCCCTGATTATAACACGTTAGAATAGGGTTGTTAGTTGTCTTATTTCCCTGCCTAGGGGCTGGATTTAAATGGAAAAAAAAACCCAGTGATGATGCCAAGTGGAGAATGGGAGGGTTGAGGGTATTTTGATTATATCCGAGGAAGGGAACAAAAGGTCCATTTTCCTGGCTCAAGAGCCCCTTCTCTATGGAACGGGGACCTTACCCTTGAGGGTCCATCAAAATACAACCCAGTGTGTATATGGGAATGGTTGGGCTGGTATCACTGGAAGGACAAAAATCACAGTTTCATATATGTACTATATAATTAACCCTCAGCACACATTAGATGGCCTTTCTAGCAGCTTTCACAGGCCTCCTCACTGGTTAGTTCGTTAAATTTAAAGTCTATATACTGAGCGAGTTATTAAGGTTGCACTTCACCTGTACACAAAAATCTAGAATACTTTAATCCATAAACTACAGATTAAGGTAAACTGTATATGTATACTAATAGATATATACACCTCTCGATGCATACACACACACACAGCGTATATACATCAAGAGTTCTTAAGGTCAACTGATTACACTAGAGTCATTAAAGCTGCATGGAAAATAATTAAATCCCTAAAATTGGGATTAAAGTAAACTCTTATAATATACGTATACACTGAAAGAAATACACCTCTAGGTGTACATGTCCTGTGTGTGACGTAGAGATACAAATCAGAGCATGCATGGACACCTGCCAAGAAATACTGAAGTGTGCGTTGTGGTCATTAAAATCACAACTCCTTCAAACACACACACATACACATGAAGCCTCTGTACAGCATGTGTAGTTTGCCCCAATTTCAAAATCATGCATGTATGTAGCTGTATCAGTGTATGTACGTATATATACAGAGGTGTATATGTCTGAAGTGTATATACACTGTTTATGTAATTTCTATGGAATTATAGTATGTATTTTTGAGTTAGAATTCAGGTGAATTGCAGCCTAAATGACCCACTTGGAGTAGTTGACCTTTTAGCTTTTAACCTAATGCTAACTATAGACCTCACCAACGTTTACCCCCACGGGAGGTGCCTTGATGTTTATAAAGGACTCTTGATCTAATGAATGGGGCCTGAATACCCTCTTTTTTCCCAGGCACTGTATGACCTCCCTGTTGTTTTATAATAATAATAATATAAATAGCATAATCTCTGGGGTAAATGGTTTTATCCAGTGTTATGGTGTGATGTAACATTTTATCAAATGTTGAAGTTATTCTCATTGTTATTACATGCATGGGGTGGCAGGGGTATTACCTGACTGTCAGCTCATCTGCCCAGTACCAGGGCAGTCTCAGGGAATAATAATAATACACAAATGACCCTATACATAGGAGGGAGACGCTTAAGATGACGTTTTGGTCTGACATGGACTATTTACAATGTTGACCAAAACATCGTTGTAAGCTTCTCTCTCCTATGTTCGGGTTACTTGTTCTAGTCATGGTATTGTGCCTTTTTGTTCTTTCTGTATAATAAGAATTTTCGTCTTCGTGTTGAGCAGTTCCTGATTGTAGACACCCACTCCATCTGTCTCCCTGACAGATGGGTGAGCTTTTGTTTGTGGCTACGTACAGTGGCTTCCTGTTGTCAATCCTCGTGCCTGTCACTATTTTCTGGCCATGCTAATTTGCACTGTTTTAGTGTGAGCTTTACTCAAGGCTGAGTACACAGATACGTACTCATTCTTTTTTTATTATTTTTGTACACCTACCATGTGGCAGATTATCTGGCCAACACAGATTCTAACTCCAAGTGACAGCTGTCTCCTCCAGCTCTTGTACTGGTGGTGATATTATTTCATGTGAGCCCTCTGATTATTATACTCAAATAGAAGCGCTAAACCACAATGAGCCCTCTGAGCCTCATCACACAATACTGCATTTCAAATATAAACTCACTGATTCATCGTTTTCTGGATTTGCTTTGATTATCCTAGTTTTTTACTGATTTCCCAAGAGCAGCTTTGATCATTGACCATTTTTTTTTTTTTTTGCGTGGAATACAAATTTGAAGGAAACTAATTTTACTTTGTATTTTATCTGAAGTATAATTTATAATATTTTACAGGATTTCAATAAATGTTTTTCTATTACAAGAACACGGCAGTCAAAACATGGGACAATTAGCAGACGAAAATGAGGAACATGAATACTAGAGTATGCTGGTAGAAAGAAGGGCTATTATGTGTCACCACCTCCACTCACCTTTAGCTAGCTAGGGTTATACTATTGTTGTTGTAGGTTCGCCGGTACATCCGGCCCGGGTCTTCTCCAAATGGTGACCCGGCAGGGTTATACTAAACTCAAAAAGTGGACACTCAACAGAAATCAATAACTATAGGTCATTTTCTAAATTGCCAAAAAAAAAAAAAGTATATAAACATACACATTGATAGGTAAGCATTATATTCTTAACTCTTGCCAGTCATGATTCAGGCCAGGATATATTATCATGTAGTCTAGGTGTTGCTAGTTACAAAGGGGTGCACATCACAGTTCAAGGTTCATGGCCCCCTAAAATGTAAGTCTGCCACAGACTGTAGCACCCCTACATTGATAGGTTGAGTTATAGTGTTGACACTCTAACCTCACATGGTGTTTGTCATTAAGGTAGGGCTTTTATGTATGTATGAGCATGGAGTTGTCCTCTAATTCCATAACAGCATGGCCTCTAATTCCATAACGGCATGGCCTCTAATTCCATAACAGCATGGCCTCTAATTCCATAACAGCATGGCCTCTAATTCCATAACAGCATGGCATCTAATTCCACAACAGCATGGCCTCTAATTCTACAACAGCATGGCCTCTAATTCCACAACAGCATGGCCTCTAATTCTACAACAGCATGGCATCTAATTCCACAACAGCATGGACTCTAATTCCACAACAGCATGGCCTCTAATTCCACAACAGCATGGCCTCTAATTACATAACAGCATGGCCTCTAATTACATAACAGCATGGCATCTAATTCCATAACAGCATTTCCTCTAATTCCACAACAGCATGGCCTCTAATTCCACAACAGCATGGCCTCTAATTCCACAACAGCATGGCCTCTAATTTCGTAACAGCATGGCCTCTAATTCCGTAACAGCATGGCTTCTAATTCCATAACAGCATAAAATATAAAAAAATCCATAACAGCATGGCTTCTAATTCCACAACAGCATGGCTTCTAATTCCATAACAGCATAAAATAAAAAAAAATCCATAACAGCATGGCTTCTAATTCCACAACAGCATGGCCTCTAATTCCGTAACAGCATGGCTCCTAATTCCATAACAGCATAAAATATAAAAAAATCCATAACAGCATGGCTTCCAATTCCATAACAGCATGGCCTCTAATTTCGTAACAGCATGGCTTCTAATTCCATAACAGCATAAAATATAAAAAAATCCATAACAGCATGGCTTCTAATTCCACAACAGCATGGCCTCTAATTCCGTAACAGCATGGCTTTAATTCCATAACAGCATAAAATATAAAAAAAATCCATAACAGCATAGCTTCTAATTCCACAACAGCATGGCTTCTAATTCCATAACAGCATAAAATAAAAAAATCCATAACAGCATGGCTTCTAATTCCATAATAGCATGGCTTCTAATTCCATAACAGCATGGCTTCTAATTCCATAACAGCATAAAATATAAAAAAATCCATAACAGCATGGCTTCTAATTCCATAACAGTATAAAATAAAATAAAAATCCATAACAGCATGGCTTCTAATTCCATAACAGCAGGATGCTTGGGTTTTTTATCAAAAGCTTTTCTAGCATCAATATGGAGGCCCATTGGATATTTATTATTTTCTGAAGATGCTTAGATTGTGTCAAACATTTTAAATATTTCATTCGTACTTTTTTCCTGGCCGGAATTCAGACTAGCAAGAGTTAAGAATATAATGCTTACCTATTAACGTGTACGTTTATGTACTTTTTTTTACATAAATGGCAAGTTAGAAATTTATCTATAGTTATTGATTTCTGCTGGGTGTCCACTTTTTGAGTTTAATATAACCATAGCTAGGTAAAGACGAGTGGAGGTGGATAATAGCCCTTCTTTCTACCATTATACTGTATGCATGTTCCTCATTTTCTTCTGCTAATTGTCCCGTGTTTTGACTGCTGTGTTCTTCTAATAGATAAAAAAAACATTGAAATCCTGTAAAATATTATAAATTATACTTCATATGAAATACAAAGTAAAATTAGAGTTTCATTCAAATTTGTATTCCACGCAAAAAAAAAAATCAATGATCAAAGTTATTCTAAGGAAATCAGTATTATTATAATCAAGGGGGGAGCGCTAAACCCGTAGGATTATGCAGCGCCTATGGGGGGAATGTGGAAGGCATTCAGGCTTGGGAAATCAGTAAAAAAACTAGGATAATCAAAGCAAATCCAGAAAACTATGAATCAGTGAGTTTATATTTGAAATGCAGTAGTATTGTGTGATGAGGCTCAGAGGGCTCATTGTGGTTTAGAGCTTCTATTTGAGTATAATAATCAGAGGGCTCACATGAAATAATATCACCACCAGTACAAGAGCTGGAGGAGACAGCTGTCACTTGGAGTTAGAATCTGTGTTGGCCAGATAATCTGCCACATGGTAGGTGTACAAAAATAATAAAAAAAGAATGAGTACGTATCTGTGTACTCAGCCTTGAGTAAATCTCACACTAAAACAGTGCAAATTAGCATGGCCAGAAAATAGTGACATTGCATGTAATACAGGCACGAGGATTGACAACAGGAAGCCACTGTACGTAGCCACAAACAAAAGCTCACCCATCTGTCAGGGAGACAGATGGAGTGGGTGTCTACAATCAGGAACTGCTCAACACGAAGACGAAAATTCTTATTATACAGAAAGAACAAAAAGGCACAATACCATGACTAGAACAAGTAACCCGAACATAGGAGAGAGAAGCTTACAACGATGTTTTGGTCAACATTGTAAATAGTCCATGTCAGACCAAAACGTCATCTTAAGCGTCTCCCTCCTATGTTAGTTAGTTACCATTTTGTCCTAGGCACATGTCACTTAGACACTAGGCCTGTTGTATGTATGTGTGTGTGTGTGAAGGAAACACTTCGAAATGTTTCTGCCCCACCGGAATTGAACCTGCCCTCCGTGCGTAAAGCGAGCTTTACCCACTAGCCACCGGGCTGTATGTATAGGGTCATTTGTGTATTATTATTATTCCCTGAGACTGCCCTGGTACTGGGCAGATGGGATGACAGCCATCTGCCACTCCATGCATATAATAACGATGAGAATAAATTCAACATTTGATAAAATAATTTAAATCATACCATAACACTGGATAAAACCATTTACCGAAAAGAGAATAGGTTATATTTTTTTCTACTAATATTATTATTATTATTATTATTATGGGGATAGCTAAACCCACAGGGGTCATACAGCACTTGGGAAAAAGGAAAGCAATCGGGATCCATTCAAGGACCCCTCAATGGAGGTTCCTTGACGATGGTGAGGAGCTCTTGATCTAGGGAATTGGATCTGTGCTCCAGTTCCCCGAATTAAGCCTGAATACCTTCCATCCCCCCCCCCCACAGGCGCTGTATAATTCTACAGGTTTAGCGCTTCCCCATGATCATACTACTACTAATAAAAATAACCCATTCAAGGAACTGGAGCACAGGTACAATTCCTTAGATCAAGAGCCCCTTACTAACATCAAGGCACCTCCCGTGGGGGTAAACGTTGAGGTCTAGTTAGCGTTAGGTTAAATGCTCAACTACGGCAAGTGGGGTCATCAAGGTTGCAATTCACCTGAATTCTTACTCAAGAATACTATAATAACATATAAATTATGTAAACTGTGTGTATACACTTAAGACCTATACACCTCTGTATAAATATACATTGATACGACTACATAAATGCATTATTTTGAAATTTGGGCAAACTACACATGCTGTAGTTTGCCCAAATTTGTATGTGTGTGTGTGGGTGCGATTGAAGTTGCGATTTTAGTGACCACAAAGAACACTTCAGTGTTTCTTGGGAGGTGTCCGCGAGTGTCAGGTTGATGTGCTTTGATTCGTATCTCTCTTAGGTCACACACAGGACATACACACTTAGAAGTGTATTTCTTTTAGCGTATATATGATGAGTTTCCTTTTATCCCAATTTTCGGGGTTTAAATATTTTTGTCCATACAGTTTTAATGACCCTAGTGTAGTCAGCTGACCTTAAGACTTCTCGATGTATATACGCTGAGTGTGTGTATGCATTGAGAGGTCTATATCTGTTATATACAGTTTACATTAATCTGTAGTTTATATGTTAAAGTATTCTAGATTTATGTGTACAGGTGAAGTGCAACCTTAATAACTCGCTCAGTGTATAGACTTTAAACCTGACGAATTAACCGGCGAGTTGGCTTGTGAAATCTGCTAGAAAGACCATACAATGTACGGTGAGTGTTATATTATTTATATATATGAAAATGTTACTTTTGTCCTTCCAGTGATACCAGCCCAACCGTCCCCATATACACACGGGTTTGTATTTAGTGGACCCTCAAGGGTGAGATCCCCTTGCCGTGGAGAAGGGGCTCTAAGCCAGGAAAATGGACCTCTTGTCCCCTTCCTCGAGTATAATCTAAATACCCTCAACTCTTCCATTTTCCACTTGGTATCATCACTAGGGATTTTTTTCCCATTTAAATCCAGCCCCTAGGCAGAGAAACAAGACCGCCAACACCTGCATTCTAACGTGTTATAATCGGGGGAAGCGTTAAATCCGTAACGGTCATACAATGCATAAGGAATAGGAGGTAATGAAGTTCGATTTAAGGGTACAGGTCCACTTTACTCAATCTAGGCACCTCCCTTGATGAGCCAAAGACATTTAAATCATTCTACCGCGCGACCTTCCACCCCACCCCTTCACAAACTACATCCCCCTGAGAAGCGACCTGAAGCGTCCACTTCTGCATCTTAATTGAAATGAGTGTTCCTAGCCATTCCAGCCACATTACAGGCTGTCACTTCAGCCCGCTGGCCTCTACCGTATCTTCGCCACTTTTCTCGCTCAACCCACACTTGACACTTCGTTCCACTTTCCCCCCCCCCCTCCAGACAATGGAAAAATAAACACGCAAGCAGTATGTAATAATATTGGTAGAATTACCGACAATGTTAAGTAAAAGGACACAATTGCAACTAATGTGACATTTTATTGTGGCAACGTTTCGCTCTCCAGGAGCTTTCTCAAGCCGTTCACAGTATAATGTGATCCTTTATTGACAACGTTTCGCCCACGCAGTGGGCTTTATCGAGTCAGACAGATCTGTCTGTGACTCGATAAAGCCCACTGCGTGGGCGAAACGTTGTCAATAAAGGATCACATTATACTGCTTATGTGTTTATTTTTCCATTGTGTCGGTATTTTATACCATTTATTTCCACCCCCTCCAGACACTTGGTCATAATGGTACATCTCGAGAAGGTGAGGGACTCTTGATCAAAGGAGTTGGATGTTTCCTCCTTTTCCTTGGACTGAACCTGATTGCCTCGTACCCCCGGGGCTGCATAACTCCTAGTGTTCCCCATCAATGAAAGTTGAAGAGACAATGCCCACTTCAAACTGGAAATCTGAAGACTTCTAAATTCGACAGAGTTCCATATCAGAGGCTATTGAGGAAACTAAAGCATACGGAATAGAATTTTTTTCCTGGGTAGAGGCATGGTTGACAAATAGGCAGTAGTTTGCATAAATGGGGAGAAATCAGTTTGCGGGCATATCACATACTGTGTTCCACAGGGGTCAGTGTTGGGCCCCTTGTTTCTCACAATTTACGTAAACGACATTGATGAAAGAATAAATAGCGACATAAGCAAATTTGCTGATATCAAAATAGGCCGTCCAATTCATTCTGACGAGGACATGAGTTGTATAGACTGATGCAGTGGTCGGAGAAGTGGCAGATGCAGTTTAATATAGACAAATGCAAAGTTCTAAACATTCGACAGAAAAATATTCATGCCACATATAAACTAAATGTAGATCTTAATATTGATTGCGAAGAGGATTTAGGAGTTCTGGTTAGCAGTAATCTGAAACCAAGACAGCAGTGCATAAGTGTTCACAATAAAGCGAACAGAATCCTTGGCTTCATATCAAGAAGTATAAATAATAGAAGTCCTCAGGTTCTTCAACTCTCTATATCTTTGGTTAGGCCTCATTTAGATTATGCTGCACAGTTCTGGTCACTGTATTACAGAATAAATATAAATTTACTGGAAAACGTACAGAGGAGGATAGCAAGGTTGATCCCATGTATCAGAAATCTTCCCTATGAGGATAGACTCAGGGCCCTGAATCTGCACTCTAGAAAGGCGTAGAATTAGGGGGATATGATTGAGGTGTATAAATGGAAAACTGGAATAAAGGGGTTTGTAAATAGCGTGCTAAAAATATCTAGCCAAGACAGGACTCGCAGCAATGGTTTAAAGTTGGAAAAATTCGGATTCAGGAAGGACATAGGAAAGCACTGGTTTGGTAATAGTTGTGGACGAGTGGAACAAACTCCCGAGTACAGTCATAAAGCTAAAACGTTGTATAGTTTTAAAAACAGGTTAGATAAATACATGAGTGGGTGAGAGTTGGACCTGACTAGCTTTTGTTAGTTGGTCTGATACCGTGCATCTTCCGTAAGTGGATGTGACCTGGACCTGACTCGGTTGGGTCAGTGGTATAATCCGGTAGGCGACTTGGACCTGTCTCGTATGGGCCAGTAGGCCTGCTGCAGTGTTTATATTTCCATCAAAGCACCTCCCACTAACTCCAGCATCCCAGTCTCACGAGACAGTTAATTAGTTAACAAAAGCACCTTCAACTAGAATTCTAGACAAAAAAAAAAATCCCTACACAAATATTTCATTTCTACCATGCCTTTACCTCTAATGTAAATTTTAATCCAGTCTAGTCCTTAATTAACCGTTGTATTACTAGTATGACAATTCTATAAAGAATTATCAGATGATAGGGAATCGGGATTACCTGCAGACGTTGATTTCCTAGTTTCCATATTTTTTTATATTTATCTAAAAGAATCTAAACTATGTAATGCAGAAGTATTTATCTCTGGTTATTTTCGTTTAGACAATACTCCTGATGAGTCCATTAATTTCTTGCATTGCCAAGGTTTTAGTCACTTGACACTTCATTTGTAAATTATAGTCCATGTTTGGACAAGTTGTACACGGTCTCCTCTTTCACACCCCTTGTATAACAGGCAATGTATTATTTTATCCTGGGGAGGGGCACATTTTTACTAAGCCTAGATAAAATTTCTTACGGGGTGTACGATCCCTTAAGAGTCTACCGGTCAATATATACCTCATTTTCAGAACCTGTTCATCCTGTTACAGTACGTAAAATAGAAGCATGTCGTGTATAACCTGGCAAAACTTATTTCTTATGCATATTTTTATTTTGAGAGTTGTTTGAAAAAATGGGGGGAGGGGGCTAATGGCTGTCACGTCGCTGGATCTGGGTGGGGCTAGGAGACTTGTTTATAAACATCATTATTACTATCAAGTTTTTTAATTGAGGGATAACATTCCCCCCCGTCTCCTCTTGGCGCCGACCCTGAGCGTAAACAAAGACGCATCGAACATAAACAAAGATGAGCTAACTACGCTGTCGGAGTAAATTTGTTTCGTAAGGTAATTGAAGGTTGGGTTTCCATAGGATACGTTATGTTACTTACCAATACTACTAAATAATCCCTCCTAACCTACCTAATAAATTATGTATCAACTAACCAGGACCTGAAGCAGGACAAAATTAAGGCATGGGCTTTAGGGGCTGCAGCTCAGGGTCTTCCGCCAGCTGGAGGGCCTCCAGAGATTTAGTGAAGTTAGTTAGTTACCATTTTGTCCTAGGCACATGTCGATTTGACACTAGGCCTGTTGTATGTATGTGTGTGTGTGTGTAAGGAAACACTTCGAAATGTTTCCGCCCCGTCGGGAATAGAACCCGGGTCCTCCGTGCGTGAAGCGAGAGCTTTACCAGTGTTCAGTTACTGCTGTAAGTTTATAATTATAGTTATTATATCACTGTTATGATGAACTGTTGGGATTTATCTCTGATAGAGATTGATTCTCGCATACTTATCGGTATTTAACCAACTTTGAATAAACCCATACGGCTCTCTCAGCACGGTAGAAATGAGAACTTGATTTCATCCAAATTGTTAGGGCTTCTAGACATAACGTAGTAATAGTAGGGGATTTTAAGTAGAACTTTGACAGGTAATCTGGAGTCCAGTGACTTTATGGAAGTAGTTCAGGACTGTTTTCTGAAGCAGTGTGTAACTGAGCCTTCCAGAGGTAATAATTTGCTCGACCTGGTCTTGTCAAATAAGGAAACACGTAAATAATCTGGAGATCGCTGAAGAGCTTGGCGCAAGTGATAACAAATCCAATACTATTAGCATTAACTGGGAATCCGAGAATAATGATAATACTGTAAAAGTCCCCGATTTTCGTTCTGCCGATTATAATGAATGGACTTTGGTAACACCTGTCTAAGCTCGATGAGGTAATCTAGCTAATAATTTTATTGACCATCATACTTACGATTACGAAGGGATCTACCTTTATGAATTTTTAATTAATGTACAACGTGCTCAGAGCATATGTATTCTCCAAAGAGAAATTAGGTCAAATAATAACGACCCTAAATGGCTTAACAGGAGGTCAAAGCATTACTAGGAGAGAAAAAGGAAACTTATAGGCGCATCAAAAGACGAGAGGTTAACCTTGTTTCACTATGTTCAGTTTAAGAAGTAAAAAAGGGGATTAGAAAAGCTAAACTAAACTATGAAATTAGTTGCTAATGAATCAGACTAATCCAAAAGGGTTCTTTCAAGTGTACAGGACGAAGGTGAGGGAAAAGGTAGGACCTCTGAAAATTGGGAATGGACAGCTGACGGATAACTGGAAATGTGTGCTCTATTTAATTTTTCAGTCTACACAAGACTTTAACGAGATTCCAGAAATTAACAATTATTCAGTTCCTGAATTAAAATTAACGAATATTACTGTCATGAGGGACATGGTATTCAAACAGATAGATAAATTGAAACAAAAGTCCCCAGGACCCGAGTTGTTTTCCAGGGTACTTAAAGAATGCAAGATTGGACTTAGCCAGCCATTAATGAGCGTGTTTAATGCGTCCATCCTAACTGGTGGTGTGCCAGAGATAGCTAATGTAGTTCCTATATTCAAATCAGGGGATAAGTCAATTCCATCAAATTACCGTTCAATAAGCCTCACGTCTATAGTAGGCAAATTATTAGAATCAATTATAGCTGATATTATTAGAAGTCCTCTTGAAGAGCACAATTTGATGAATCTCAGCATGGGTTCACGAGAGGTCGTTCCTGCCTGACAAGTTTACTGACTTCAATAAAACATTTGAGGCAATACAGTAATAAAGAATGATATTGTTTATTTGGATTTCAGTGAAGCCTTAGATAGAATGCCTCACAAAAGACTCTTAAGAAAAGTGGCAGTTCATGGTATAGGAGGAAAAGTTCTAGCATGGATAGGCATGGCTTACCAATAGAAAGCAGTTTCCATTAATGGAGTCAAATCTGAATGGGGATTAGACACTAGTGGCGTTCCACAAGGATCAGGTTTAGACCCTCTGACATGAGCAAATTTGCTGATACAAAAATAGGTCGTATGATTCATTGAGGATACCAGTTGAACTCCAGGAGGATTTGGACAAATTAATGTCTTGGTCTGAAAAATGGCAGATGAAGTTCAGTGTGGACAAGTGTAAAGTACTTGTCCTTGGGAATGAAAATAACCATCGAAGTTATAAACTAGGTGAAGTAGAGCTTGATCATACAGAATGTGAAAGACTTGAGTCATGGTAAGCAGAAATCTAAAGGCAAGACAGCAGTGCCTAAGTGTGCGCAATAAGGCTAACAGATTACTGGGATTTATTTAAGAGTGTAAGTAACAGGAGTCCTTAAGTTATTTTATAGCTTTATACATCACTAGTGAGACCTCATTTGGATTATGCCGCTCAGTTTTGGTCTCCTTACTACAGGATGGATATAGACTCATTGGAGAACATACATTGAAGAATGACTAAAATGATTTACCGTGTAAGGAATCTTCCGTATGAAGATAGACTTAGAGCGTTGAATCTCCACTCTCTGGAGAGACGTAGAATGAGGGGTTATCATCGAGGTGTATAAGTGGATGATGGGCATAAACAAAGGTGATATTAATAAAGTACTGAGGGTGTCGAACCAGGTAAGAACCAGAAATAATGGATTTAAGTTGGATAGATTTAGAAAGGACATAGGTAATTACTGGTTTTCGAACAGTTGTGAATGCGTGGAACGGTCTTCAGAGTAGGGTGATCGAGGCTAGGACATTGGGTAGCTTTAAAAAGAAATTGGACACAGAGTGGGAGGGGCTAGGTTTGATTGGTGTCGTGGGTACGAAAGTAAATTCTTGGATAGTTTTGGGTAGGAGTGGTTTTGATAAGGACTTGCTTTGTATGGGCCAGTAGGAGTTCTGCAGTGGAGGCTAGATCAGTTTCCTAAATAAAGAGCACTTCACAGTATCAGAGTACCCCCTCCCCCCTTGAAGTGAATTCATTACAAAACATTAAAAAGAATGCTTCCCGGATCCCTCCAAACGGCAGGGCCACTAATGGCCGCTCTTGAGTTGATCAGCTCTTGTCTTTAACAGTTGAGACTGCCCATTCTTTTGCTCCCATGGCTACCACAAGGCGCGTTAATGGTTATCTGCATAACTCCATTATTCTTGAAGCCTAGGGGCTTCCCTAGTCTGGCACGGTGCAGCAACTGAGATTGGGAACGCCATCAAACAACTCGTTGCGTCCTCCCAGTTGATCACTGACTGGATAACCCCGTTTTCTATGACGATCGGTAAGAATTATTACTTTCATTGGAGGAGGGGGTACGACCTGCAGGAGTCTTGCAGCATGTGGGGAATGGGAGGCATTCAGGGTCGATCTAAGGGAAAGGAAGGCAGGTCCAATTCCTTGGGTCAGTAGCCCTTCATCGGTGTCGAGGAACCTTCCTCGTGGGAGGGGGGGGGGCATCGGTGTGAAGCTCTTTGACTACAGACCCCTCAAGGGAAGTTCCTTGACGCTGGTGAGGGGCTCTTGATCTAGGGAATTGGATCTGTACTCCAGTTACCTGTATTGAGCCTGAATACCTTCTATCTTCCCCTCACATGCGCTGTATAATACTACGGGTTTACCGCTCCCTACAGAAGGTAGGTTGTGTCGGCAGGTTCTCTAGGGTGCACGATAAGACAATTTCACTGTTAGCAACTAGTGGGTTTAATACTTTTTAATAGTCTGCTAATAACTTATTTTATGGATAGCGCTAAACCAGCAGGGATCATAGTCTTGGGTAAGGAGAGCCAATCATATTCGAACCAAGGTATGGGAAGGTGGACCCAATTCCTTGGAAGAGGATCAAGGTGGCACTAATAATAAATAAAGTCATGGTCGCTGCGCGATCTAAGAGGAATCCCCCTTACCATAACCCTAACCTCATGAACCAAATTGTTGCTAGATTGTGCCACTACCTTCTGTTATTTTTCATGTTGCCACAGTGTTTGCTGGGCTACTTCATTTACTAGTGCCGCCAAATATAACTGCTATTTCAGACTTGCTCAAGATTTAAAAAAAAAGTTTTAGTAATGATTTTTTTAGGTGCTTGATTAGTTTTTCCGGGTGTTGGATACAAATGTTTGAGTTCGCTCATGAACGTTGAGACTATGTAGGTTCTTTGTATTTGTGACAATTCTGGCTACCCTAGTATTTTTGTGGTTGCAGGGGTAGATTCATAGCTCCTGGTCCCTCTTATAGCTCCATACATGTAATAAAATTCGTAAATTAAATTACCCAGCTCTTCATCCTTCAAGTGCACTAGTAAATAACACATTATTTTTGCTAATTTATTGTTTTACATAAAAAAATCGATTTTTGCGGTTCTTTACATCAGACAGCATTTATAAACTTCAAAATATATATTTGTAACTAAATGATGCTGGAAGCCACATGTAGAAAAGCCTCAGAGTATATACAGTTACGAGAATTATATTTACAGATAGAAAAAATATTTTCGGACGTGTTACTAGGGAACATTCTGGTGTAGTAAGAATAAAAAGCGTATTTACAATCTTAATTACAGTGAATCCTCCGCTAGAGACTCCTGTCTCCACCGATGGCAGTAGAGACAAAATAATGGGACTGGCCCCGAGTGGGGAAGAATTGTAGTGTGTAAGCCAGACCCTCGGTATTGACCGCGTCCGCAACAAGGCCTGGTAATCTGCTTGGCTGCTGGGGTGACTTCAAGACGCTAGGATGGAAGCTTGCCCCGGGAAACTCCTTGTGGGTGATGGCCGGAACCCGGTGAATAGCCCCTACAGAATTCCTGGATGCCACAGAGTTGAAGCTCCTGCTGGTAGGGAAGGCTAATGTCGCAAGCTCGGGTTCTGCTGTGGGTTGGTGGAGCTCTACGGCCGGCTCATTGACGGAAGGTTCTACGAAAGACTGGGGTTCAGTTTCTGGCTGGACCTCTAATATTGGTTCATCAATAGCATGTTCTACAAAAGGCTCAACAATAGGTTCGACGACGATTTCTTCTGTGGGTTCCATTACTTTCTCTCCAACGGCTGCCATTACAGGAACCTCAGCAAAGGGTTCCACAACAGTGCCCTCTACAAAGGGTTCAATCATGGGTTCTACGGAAGGTATTACTACAACAGGCTCTAGAGCCACCTTCGGAGTGATTTCCAAAACAGTGGCGGTGTCCTGCTCCACAAAAGTTGGAATGGTCTCCTCTGCGATGGCACCTGGGACCACATCGTCAGCGGCAACGTCGATCTCAGCGACTATCGGCGTCGTGACTTCGGAGGTTGATTCGACCTCAACAAACAATGGGTCTTGCTCGATCGGTTGTTCCATAGGCTCGACAGTCTCGCTACCTCCGATCTGTTCTGTTTGTGGAATTTCCACGGGAGGCTCCGTTGTCGCTTGTACTACTGATTGTCCTATTGCGGGACGAGCTCCGAATCTGGCAGACCTTGCAGTGTTAAGCGTGAGCATAACCTGATCCAGCCACATTTGAAGAGATTCCTCGTAGGTTCGCTGGGCCTCTGTGGGATTATGAACTTTAGTTCTGCTTGAGAAACCTTTGTTGATCTGAGCAGACTGAATTGGCTTCTTCAACGGCTGCGATATGAAGGAGGTAACATGCGAGAAGCCTGGCCAGTATTGGTTAGGTGCGCATTCCACCTGAACGGCGGCTACCACCGCTACCACCACCTGTGGGAGAGAGGAAATAGTTTATTTAACGTGCATTACCAATTATCTCAAATGCATTTACATTAGCTACATTTGATTTATCAAAATATCGTCTCTACGTTTCTGTGTACAGTGGGATAGACAGTAATGGACCGGGTAGCAGGGGCGTAGACTCCTGAACACCCTCCAGGTATAAATTACACACAAACATAAGTGCTTTTAGGAGGAATCTTTAAAGTATCAAACCCCTCAAGACGACTCATTAGATACTGAATGCTCCTCCTGCTGGCACCTCCATCTCTCCTCCCACTTTGGGCCCCTCTTATATTACGTTTGCTTTCCATTTTGAATTTTTATTAACAAAAATAGAAGATTTACTGTTATGCAGACTACTGCATTATTTAAAAAATGGTATAATATCAGCGCATTTGTGAAAGCATATTAGACCCACCAGTTGACGTGTATAGGACGCGTGACGTGATTTGTTTACTGTTAAACATCAAAAATCTAAGATTTCCGCTACTTTGAGTTCAATTTCAAGGTACTTTGTCTGTAAATCATTCAAAATCATCTATATTTCTGTAATATATCTTTCATTATATCAAATTAGACCAAGAAAACGAAAATAGTCATAAATACCATACGAAAATACACCGCAAAGTCAGTATTTTTGGGGTCTGAAATTGATTAATCTAATTTACATTATTCCTTTTGGGGAAAAATTCTTTCGGCACTCGAACAGATCGGCACTCGAACAGCCTTCTGGAACGAATTAAGTTCGAGTACCGAGGTTCCACTGTACATGTACAAGGTATACAGGTCTAGCTGACATCAATGACATACTACTATATAGAAAGCCGTTTATAAAGAGCATTTCGGGCAAATTAGGTCAGTTTTGTCCCAGGATGCGACCCACACCAGTCGACTAACACCCAGGTACCCATTTTACACTGATGGGTGAACAGGGACAACAGGTCTCTTAAGGAAACGCGTCCTAATGTTTTCCAGCCGTACCAGAGTTTTCGAACTCCGGACCTCAGTGTGAGAGCCGAGTGCGCTAGCGATCGAGCTAGCATGTTTAACTATTCTGGGAAGTGCTAAAGCAGTAAGGGATTATACTGCGTTATGGGAGTGGGAAGCAATGAGATTTGATCCAAAGAGGGGAAGGGTGGCACCAATTCCCTGGATCAAGAGCCCTTGGTATATTTTACATAACTCAATTCACTGATGCGTTAAATAAAATTAACGAACTGACGGGTCAGAGAACAGAACACTCCCAGGCTACTAAGAACACTCCCAGGCTACTAAGAACACTCCCAGGCTACTAAGAACCCTCCCAGGCTACTAAACCTCCCAGGCTAGAACCCTCCCAGGCTCAAGAACCCTCCCAGGCTACTAGAGAACCCTCCCAGGCTACTAAGAACCTCCCAGGCTACTAAGAACCCTCCCAGGCTACTAAGAACCCTCCCAGGCTACTAAGAACCCTCCCAGGCTACTAAGAACCCTCCCAGGCTACTAAGAACCTCCCAGGCTACTAAGAACCCTCCCAGGCTACTAAGAACCCTCCCAGGCTACTAAGAACCCTCCCAGGCTACTAAGAACCCTCCCAGGCTACTAAGAACCCTCCCAGGCTACTAAGAACCCTCCCAGGCTACTAAGAACCCTCCCAGGCTACTAAGAACCCTCCCAGGCTACTAAGAACCCTCCCAGGCTACTAAGAACCCTCCCAGGCTACTAAGAACCCTCCCAGGCTACTAAGAACCCTCCCAGGCTACTAAGAACCCTCCCAGGCTACTAAGAACCCTCCCAGGCTAGCTAGAACCCTCCCAGGCTACTAAGAACCCTCCCAGGCTACTAAGAACCCTCCCAGGCTACTAAGAACCCTCCCAGGCTACTAAGAACCCTCCCAGGCTACTAAGAACCCTCCCAGGCTACTAAGAACCCTCCCAGGCTACTAAGAACCCTCCCAGGCTACTAAGAACCCTCCCAGGCTACTAAGAACCCTCCCAGGCTACTAAGAACCCTCCCAGGCTACTAAGAACCCTCCCAGGCTACTAAGAACCCTCCCAGGCTACTAAGAACCCTCCCAGGCTACTAAGAACCCTCCCAGGCTACTAAGAACCCTCCCAGGCTACTAAGAACCCTCCCAGGCTACTAAGAACCCTCCCAGGCTACTAAGAACCCTCCCAGGCTACTAAGAACCCTCCCAGGCTACTAAGAACCCTCCCAGGCTACTAAGAACCCTCCCAGGCTACTAAGAACCCTCCCAGGCTACTAAGAACCCTCCCAGGCTACTAAGAACCCTCCCAGGCTACTAAGAACCCTCCCAGGCTACTAAGAACCCTCCCAGAGCTAGCTAAGAACCCTCCCAGGCTACTAAGAACCCTCCCAGGCTACTAAGAACCCTCCCAGGCTACTAAGAACCCTCCCAGGCTACTAAGAACCCTCCCAGGCTACTAAGAACCCTCCCAGGCTACTAAGAACCCTCCCAGGCTACTAAGAACCCTCCCAGGCTACTAAGAACCCTCCCAGGCTACTAAGAACCCTCCCAGGCTACTAAGAACCTCCCAGGCTATAAGAACCCTCCCAGGCTACTAAGAACCTCCCAGGCTACAGAACCCTCCCAGGCTTTGAAGAACCTCCCAGGCTACTAAGACCCTCCCAGGCTACTAGGAGACCCTCCCAGGTACTAAGAACCCTCCCGCTTAGCCTAAGAACCTCCCAGGGACAAGAACCCTCCCAGGTAGGGTGTGAACCCTCCCAGGTATAGACCCTCCCAGGGATAAGAACCCTCCCAGGTTAGACCCTCCCAGGAGGGTGTATGTCCCCCTCCCAGGGAGGGTCTGGCCCCCACTGGGAGGGTCCCTCCCAGGAGGGTGTTGGCCCCTCCCGAGGTTTGGCCCCTCCCAGGGTGGATGTTGGCTCCGCTCCCAGGGAGGGTGTTGGCTCCCCTCCCAGGGAGGGAGATGGCTCCCCTCCCAGGGAAGGAGATGGCTCCCCTCCCAGGGAGGGTGTTGGCTCCCCTCCCAGGGAGGGTGTTGGCTCCCCTCCCAGGGAGGGTGTTGGCTCCCCTCCCAGGGAGGGTGTTGGCTCCCCTCCCAGGGAGGGTGTTGGCTCCCCTCCCAGGGACGGTGTTGGCCTTCCCCCTCCCAGGGAGGTGTTGGCCCTTCCTTCCCCTCCCAGGGACGGTGTTGGCTCTTCCTTCCCTCCCAGGGACGGTGTTGGCTCCTTCCCCTCCCAGGGACGGTGTTGGTCCTTCTCCCTCCCAGGGACGGTGTTGGCTCCTTCTTCCCTCCCAGGGACGGTGTTGGCTCCTTCCTTCCCCCTCCCAGGGACGGTGTTGGCTCCCCTTCCTTCCCCCCTCCCAGGGACGGTGTTGGCTCCCCTTCCTTCCCCCCTCCCAGGGACGGTGTTGGCTCCCCTTCCTTCCCCTCCCAGGGACGGTGTTGGCTCCCCTTCCTTCCCCCCTCCCAGGGACGGTGTTGGCTCCCCTTCCTTCCCCCCTCCCAGGGACGGTGTTGGCTCCCCTTCCTTCCCCCCTCCCAGGGACGGTGTTGGCTCCCCTTCCTTCCCCCCTCCCAGGGACGGTGTTGGCTCCCCTTCCTTCCCCCCTCCCAGGGACGGTGTTGGCTCCTTCCTTCCCCCTCCCAGGGACGGTGTTGGCTCCTTCCTTCCCTCCCAGGGACGTGTTGGCTCCCTTCCTTCCCCTCCAGGGACGGTGTTGGCTCTCCCTTCCCTCCCAGGGACGGTGTTGGCTCCTCCTCCCCAGGGACGGTGTTGGCTCCCCTTCCTTCCCCCTCCCAGGGACGGTGTTGGCTCCCTTCCTTCCCCCTCCCAGGGACGGTGTTGGCTCCCCTTCCTTCCCCCCTCCCAGGGACGGTGTTGGCTCCCCTTCCTTCCCCCCTCCCAGGGACGGTGTTGGCTCCCCTTCCTTCCCCCCTCCCAGGGACGGTGTTGGCTTCCTCCTCCAGGGACGGTGTTCTCCCCTCCCCCAGGGACGGTGTTGGCTCCCTTCCTTCCCCCTCCCAGGGACGGTGTTGGCTCCCCTTCCCCCAGGACGTGTTGCCCCCTTCCCTAGGGACGGTGTTGGCTCCCCTTCCCGGACGGTGTTTCCTCCTCCTCCAGGGACGGTGTTGGCTCCCCTTCCCCCAGGGACGTGTGCCCCCTCCCCAGGGACGGTGTTGGCTCCCCTTCCTTCCCCCCCTCCCAGGGACGGTGTTGGCTCCCCTTCCTTCCCCCCTCCCAGGGACGGTGTTGGCTCCCCTTCCTTCCCCCCTCCCAGGGACGGTGTTGGCTCCCCTTCCTTCCCCCTCCCAGGGACGGTGTTGGCTCCTTCCTTCCCCCTCCCAGGGACGGTGTTGGCTCCCTTCCTTCCCCCTCCCAGGGACGGTGTTGGCTCCCCTTCCTTCCCCTCCCAGGGACGGTGTTGGCTCCCCTTCCCCCCAGGGACGGTGTTGGCTCCCCTTCCTTCCCCCCCTCCCAGGGATAATTTTTTATCCCCAACTCCCTCTACAAAGTTCCCAGTCTTCCCAACTCCCACTATTATCACGCCATCGTATGACAGGAAACCATACCACGGGTGGGGTTCGAACCCGCGGTCAGTCTCAAAACTCATCTTTACTGGCTGACAGATATGATGCCAGTTTTTTCTCAGGCATCCTTGAGGGTGTTTAATGGTAAAGGTCGCCTCAAAGTGCGAAGGATAGTTTGAAAAAATAAAAGAAAACAGATCCAGTTCAAAGGTCTATTGATTTGGCATTTACTTCATAATCAGTAACACCCACTCTAGAGATTGTCGGTGGAAGGGATACTGATACTGTGGAAGAGCTCTTGATCCAAGGAGTTGGATAAAACCTGTTGGTGGTAGTGCTGTTGCTCCGCGGAGCTTCTTATTCTTGATTTCTTATTGATAACTTGTCATAAATAGCCCCGATTTACCATGTTTTTTTACAGGTAGTGCTCTGCTCAGTCCATACTGGTTTAGCGTTTGCATTTAATATGATATAACTAATCAGTCTAAATTGCAAGCATGGCTTGTCCTGTGTCATGCTATGCACAAGGACGTGGAGTCCTGTTGGTCCCTGTGGCATCTTGAGGTCCCAAATAATAAACACTGATGCTAGGGCGAGACCTTGTATATGGAATTAGCTTAATGACTTCTAGGGCAGCGAAGATAAGTACGTTCTCTTAGTGGCAGACGGTGAGCCCACAGACGACTAGCAGGAAGTTGGACTCTTCCTTCCACAGGAATCCTATGAAATTGTTCCGAAGAACACTAATTTTAGTTATCAGAACTTTGAGGCCCAGTCCCTGGACCCATTATGTGCCTCTGATCTTTTGACTACTGCCCACAGGATGGGTATGGTATGCGAAATAAGGCTATTAAACTAAATGCAGGATAAGGCGCACACCTCCCAGTAATAACTGTTGGCGAGTTATCTTGCTTCTCTGTAGCCGGAGGCGTGTTGATGACTGTGGTTAATTTTAATTACTTGTTTGTAGGTGTCTGCTGGTTACATGTTAGGAGAGAGCTTTGGTGTAGATCTTGTAAGTTTTTATTTAATTAGCCATGAATATTTTAGGGTTTCAATGTTTGTTTTAGTGTGCTAGCTTTTAATCTAGTGTGACTGTCTTAAGTGCGGGTTGCTATCAGTGATTGCTTTTTCCCTAAATGTACTTTTGAGTCGAGTGAACTTCAAATTATATAATTTCTAATACAATCGTTTACTCTTCCTCCACACTTTTCTCTTACTCTTCCACATTCTCTTCTTTCTCCACACTCGTCACTCCTTCCACACACTCCTCCACGCCTCCTACACACTTCTCACTTATAGGTCACTGTTCCATGTAAAATAATAATTACCGGACGTGTTGACAGTTTGTTTTCCATCTCTGCGTCCGGGTACTTGAACTGTTTGGTAGACTATCCTCTTCACCCCCACGTTCATCTATCCAAGTATTGGGCGAACTATTCCGTTCGTTCTTAGGCCCCTCTAACACTATCCAACTGCTGTGAACTATGATCTTCAGTTTGACATTAATCCATCCAGCACGATCAATCTACCATATGAACTATCCTCTTCAATTCCGCTGTCGACCTTTAAGGACTATTGATTAAGTGGAGGTGTTTGTTTAATAAGGGTCACCTGTAAATGTCTGACCCAGTTAAAGGCATCTGATAACACGATAATGGTGGAATATTATGTTGTGGGTGACGTGACTGTGGTACAGGGATGTGGTGGAGGGGACGTGGTGGTGAAAAGTGGGGGAAATTGTGATAGATGGAGATCAGGAGACAGACTAAGAACGAACGACATGCACAAATAAAGGTAGATTCTCCCGGCCGTGGAAGGCTTTGATAACCACCCAGCCAAGTGGTCATTTGTCTCATTACTTGTCACTACATAGTGTCACTATAGTGTCTCTTAAAAGTCATCACTATATCGTCTTTAAGGGTCGTTGGATCATGTATCTTATAATGTACAGTTTCCCAGACTCTCCGGCAGCAGAAAGTATAGTGCTCTCATCACAAAATATTTTTACTATGAGACTTGTGCAGATTTCTAAGTTTCTTGGTCACGTTAGGTCTCCTCGTTGCCAGAATCTTTCGGCCGTGTTTTAACATTAACCACTTCATTAATAAAATATTTAAAGTCGACATATAGCGTTAAGTTGACGTTAGTTAAATTTTGAGAAAAATGAATTTAAAAATAGTTTGGTTAACTGTGTTTGTGTCAATATTTCTTTATTTTAATTACATTTTTAACATCGTTGGTGGGTTCGTATTATGGAAAATTTTGACTAATGGAATTCTTTTCACAGTTCTACAGAAACTGAGCAAAAAATCCTCATGCCTTCACATGGGTAAAAAAAACCGTAATTAGTTTGTAGACTCATGTCACACAACATGGCAAAGAAAAAAATGTAATTACAGTTTGTTGACAAACTTTTTGAGTTAGCTGAGGGGAAAACTAAGAGTTAGTTTAATGACACCTATCTCACTTGAGTGCCGCTCATCACCCTCATTTTGTTAGTTGATAAAACTGTTATTAAAACACTGGTATCATTTTGTAGCAGAAAATTAAGAGCAAATTATGAAAAGCTGGATTCTCTGGAAAAAAAAACTTTGACGTCAAGGATGGTTTATTTCATGCGGTGACTTATGACATGACGAGCCAAAGAGGCTATCCCAGATTTGATTTCACGTCCATCACGTTTTATTCTAGAGCTCATAATGGCTGATGTTGAGGATTCCCACATGTCTAAAAACAAGTTAATAATTTACTGCATTTGTAGTGCGCCGTTGGAAACATTCCAAAATTAGTTTGTAGTTTTTCAGGACAGACGATACTTCCTTCAAGGGTTCCGCTCGGTGGCGAAGGACTCTTGAACCGGAGTTGATTTACTTGTGTTCTTTCCTGGGATTAAATACGTACCTCCCACCCCCTTTCATTTGCGCTTTCTGGTTTGACCTGCAGCGAATTATGGTTTGTGGAAGGTGACCTACCTTGAAGTTGACAACAGCAGCCATTTGGAGCTTGTTTATTTAGAAACAAATGCACAATAGTACAATTATCATAGTTTATCATGTATAAATTACCAACGCTAAACTAAGTCAGGTAGCTTAATGCAGGTAAAGCTACTCTCCTCCCTGAATCAAACCCGGTTACCTCATTTTCCAGATTCTAAAATTCCCTAAGAGTATAGCGCTTCGCTTTAATTGTAATTGTCAGTAATAAAAGATAATTTGCACTCTACCGCGGAATGTTTGAAGTTTCACCTACTAATGAAGCCTCGTTCCTTCAGAGAAAATATTTTTCCCCTTCTCCCGTCCCTCTGAATCTCCCTTCTCTCATTTACCGTCCTATGGAGAGAATTAACCCTTTTTAATTGTCTCTAGTACTTCAGATAGAAATGACCTCTCCCATTTATTTTCAGAGAATTAACACCCTCGCTCCCTTATCCCATTCCTTGTACTTAAGAGTGTTCTTACCAGTTTAGGAAGAATTCTGCTATCCTTCTCCAGAACTGTTAAAAAGTCCAAGGAAAATTCTTCCCCTATTTGAAGAATAGCACTCAGGCCTGATGGGGTAACAGTATCCTCACCCAGCTACCAACCGATCGTCTTAGCTCCCAAAAGAATGTGTTGATTTTTCACATGTAATTTGCAGCAGTTTTTTTGGTTAGGTTAGATTAGGTTAGATTGTTCTCTACCCATAAAAAATAATCAGTTATAGCATACCACAATGCAGAAAAAAAAAAATTAAGATAAAGGCGATAAAAATTTCTGTGGCGCGAACAGGAAACTGGCAGCCACTGAGTATAAGATAAGATTTCTTCGGATTTTTAACCCAGAGGGTTAGCCACCCAGGATAACCCAAGAAAGTCAGTGCGTCATCCAGGACTGTCTTATTTCCATTGGAGTCCTCAATCTTGTCCCCCAGGATGCGACCCACACCAGTCGACTAACACCCAGGTACCTGTTTGCTGCTAGATAAACATGACAACAGGTGTGAGGAAACACGTCGAAATGTTTTCACCCCGCCGGGAATCGAACCCGGGCCCTCCGTGTGTGTGAAGCGAGAGCTTTAATTGATATAACTCGGATTTTTGCTGTTTAATGTGCCTTCATCAGTCTCCCGTTTGACTGTCTTTACAGAAGTGAAATTATGCCTGTTAAGAGGACGGGTTGACAGTACAAATGAAAACCATGGGTAACTATGCTGGCTGCCGAAAACTGGCCCGCTGGGCCACAGTTGAGAAAATTGAAATGTAACTTCACAGCTCGTTAATCAACCTCGTCTCTATCTTTAACGTTTTACTGTTAAAATTACCACCAAAATTCTACAGACTAGTGCTTCACATTTTCCGTCCTTTAACAGTGATCGTATTTCAATGCAATATTGGTATAAAATACGCTAATCAGTGGCTATAAAGTTAATACTTTGAAGGTGTTTAAATAGGAGACAGATGATAGGAAAAGTCCCTCACCCTGGAAGCCGGTGTTAGAATCTTTCTTAATCTTAATGAATCTGATCCATCAAGATTAAGGTAACGAACGTCGGTTACAGGTTGAGGGACTGATTAGCTCTTGTGTCTGTAGATACACAGATGTTGCATGTCTAATTTTTCACTATTCATATTTCCCAACATGGTCTTGTCTTTGCTGGGAGGTGTTGTATACAGTCTGGTGATCATGGTGACTCGTGTTCACTTATTCAATTCCCCCGAATTAAGTCTCTAATTCCTATAGTTCCGAGAGTAATTCTTACGTAATAGTAATATAACGAACTCTGCTTGAACAAAACCTTTTAAGCTCTCATAGCTACTGAACATACAGTAGAATACTCAGCGATATCCTAGTTTATTTTTATTGCTTAGTTTTTGCATTTTTTATATGCGTGTTGCATTTATTTTTTGCATTGTCCAAATTACCCCGGGATCTTCAAGGTCAAAGTGCTCTTCAAATCTCAAATGTTACTTTCTCTTGTGTTACTAACATTGTAGGTGAACCCAACACAGTAACAAATCGTCCTAAAAATATATTTGCTAATGTTTGGGAGCTTTTTTTGCGGGATCAGGACGGGAGTCTTGTTTACCTGGAGTTTACCATCGTGATTATCAGAGTTCAAAGATTCCCAAATTCCCAGAATTTCTGATAATTTGAAATGTACCTGCGAAGTCCTTTTTCTAAGCTTAGCTGCCACTCTCAGAATGAGCTACTTTGTCCTTTAAATTCCCTCTTCGTGACAAAATGAAATTATGTAAAAGAAACTGTCCTGTAAATAAATATAAAATTCAAACAATCGATGAGGACTCAATTGTGTCCTTCAATATCTTCAAGAATTGTCACTTTATAACTCAGAATGTCAAGATACGAGAAATAATAAGTACAAAGTAGCATTCCAGTAAGGACAGGCAGCTACAATATTTAGCTATTCACACTTGACGGCATCTCTGCTTGTTCAGAACACCCAACTAAGACGACATATGGAAACAGGAGGCTTCTACCCTAGAATACTGGTCTATAGTTCGTTAAATCTGACTAACCTTTATCAGCTCCAAACACCAGATATATGTAGTTACACCCACTAATCCTGTTATTCGCATGCCAAAGAAAAAATGAGGGGCGTGGAGAAAGGCGGATATCTGTAGCCATGGGTGGAATGTAGACTGTTGGGCGCCACCCATCCATGCATAACTTCCCAGCTGGTAATAAAAAGTGACAGTAGCCACATTGACTACTCTTCATCTGATGTCCTGTCAGCGAGAGGGATGGAAAAACAGGCTTTAATAATATCTTTATTTAATAAAAGTACGTACATGTACAAGGTATACAGGCCTAGCTGACATTACAAATATTCCATTAATTATATTGAAAGCTAGCTGGGGACCTTGGCGCGATTTTAACAAGGCCACATACAATAGTGATGGACGACCTTCACAGCTGAATATTTGTGGTTGAGAAAAGTCCAAGGGCAAGTTAAGGTGTAAAGCGCACTTGAGCGAAGACAGAGATGAAAATAATTGCTTAGTGAAACTATTTAGAGGAAAACAAATAAAAGCCGTTAAATGTGCTACAAGCGCTATCCTCTTAAAGGAAAGTTCTTAGATTCTGGTGAAGGGATTTTAATATAAAAATGGAACACTTCACTGCTCTTGATCAGAGGAATTACAGCTCTTTTCTTTGGATGAAAGTTTTGTTTATCTTTGATTCCCCAAGTACTATATAACTCAAGAGATTAACGCTTCCTTATGACTAATAATAATGCATGTATAGGTATTATTTTCCGGAATTAGAATGTCAGCATGGACAGATCAATAGATCTATAGTTTATGAAGTTTTAAGCTTGTATTTTTTAAATATTTATCGTTTACATATAATCTCTACTGCTGCTTGAATACACACAAACTAATTCAGGAGTACAATGTGCTCACACAATATATAAAAAGAGAGTTCAAGTAACAAGAAAGAAGGTAGAATGTGACAGCAGCCACTACAATCTAGTTTCCTGGTAGAAGTGTACTCTTTGATCCTTGCCCTTAATAATGACCAGAGCTTCAGCATGTAATATAATATTAAACACGTAATTTATATAATTTGCACAGTGTACCTCTCGTACAACTGGGAGTTTTGGGTTAGTGCTGATAAATTTATGGCAGATAATGGGATAGCCTCAAGCACCCCAGCTTGGATGAGGTGGTCGGTGTTTTTTTATTTAACATAATTTGACAGCAATATGCTGCTGCCATCCTCTATAGGAAAGTTACACATTGAGAACAAAAGTTTGCAATTCCATCACACAGGATGGTTTTTATAAATCAGGTAATGAAATCAATCAGCCAGAGCTGGGAGACTTCACTAAGGCTATGTGGATTAAGTAAAGTATTCCATTAAAGGATCATTAGCTAAGGCAATTTCAGAGGTTTCGTTCCATTAATGCAGGAGATAATATCATTTTGGTATCTCAGAAATGCTAGGTTAGGTTCGTCAGGAAACAAGAGTGTTTCCTGACGCGGGTCTTCGACGATGACCGCTTCTGGTCATCTGACAGGACTTCCGCTGGCTTACCGGTCTGCCCCTTTAAAAATTGTTAGTTATAACTATTTTTTTTTCTCGTGTAGTCTAACAGTGTGTGGGGGGTGGAGAGAAGCTAAAGGATTTAAGACTCTTAGCAGTTTCCCACCGTATTTTCCCGGTTGGGAGTTTTCCCACACTGGTTTTATCCCAATAGCCATTACTTCATTCACATTCCCTTTCTCTTCGTGGCCCAGAAATTTTTCTGAAATATTTTGGTTTGAGTTTTTCATCCTTTCAAAAACTCTTCAAATATATTTTTTTAAATAAATGTCTATTAAGATTGTTTTCTTTTAAGATTTTAACATGATCAGTCTATGAAAACCTACGCCACACTCAATTTTTTTTTATCCCAGAATTTTGTGTTAATTACTTGTACATATACGCTCACAGATTGGCCTGTGTGTTAATGTCTAATTTTAATCAACACTGCCATTAGTCCCACTGTCTCACTGCTGCTTTTGATGTTTAGTTCTGTAGTGTTCCCACACCTTGTTCCTTTTGTTGTGAAGGTTCACTAAGTGGTTTTAAAGTTCTTGGCAAACCTTTTAGACTATCTCAGTGAGTAAATACCTGTCTTCAGTCTTATCCATCATTAATCAAGTAACTTTGCATTATTTTTTTTTTTTGCTCTTATGTTTTAAGCGTCTGTTCGTTCTTTGCTGTCCTCTTACACTTCTGTTTTGTAGTGTGGGTTATATCGAATTATTTTTTTCTATTTTCTTGTCTTCAACATTGCTTGCTTGCACTACTAGTTGAGCCATGGGTAGTCTTATTTGCATCCCTTTAGTTACGAATGAATTAGCTTAGCACTTTTAGGTGAAAATATTCTTATATTCTTGTGGGTTTTGTTCAGTCAGTATATACTGTTTTTATCCTGGTTAATAATATTCGAATATTCTTGCACACTGGTCTCCTGGCGTCGTAATTTTGTTCTGTTTCTATCTCTATAAGGATATTAAATGTTTATATATGCTGGTTGGTCATTTATCTAGGGTTTACCTAGTCTATCTTATGTCTGCCTTGGAAAGAATACTAGCTAGTGTTGCTAGTACAGAATAAGACAATACTGTGACTGGAACAATACACACATGACCCGCACATAGGTTGTGTAAAATGTTGCTAGTATATAGATTCCTCTCGCATTTACGGGTTCTTTAACATGTTTGATTATAATTATAGTTTATCACTTGAGCGTGACACTGGAATCATTCCAGCTGAAGATTGTGTGATACAAAATAATACGTACAAGTACAGTTAATTATTTTATTTTCATATTGAACGTTATTGTGACTATCGTAATAATAATAATAATAATATTAATGACTTTCAGATTTGACAGAGTACCAGGAGGAGATAGCCTCCACCATGGAGTTGGGGTTAGAGCAGCCGCAACCCCCTTCTGTAGACCTGTTTCAGTGAGTAACTTAATTCGCAGTTTTAGTAAACTAGATGTAGGGCGAAGAGAGACTTTAATAACACACGATAACCTCCCTTCCCCAGCAAAAGTCAACCAGTGGTATATTTCTGTTGGGGGTCTTTCAGTACCTCAGTAGGAAAAGTATCCTCGTTCAGCTAAGAGACTTAACTCATAGAAACATATTTGCTGCAATAAGGTAGCAGGTAGCAGGGATATGGGATCGAGCCCATATCCCTTCGGTTGACTGGAACACTATTTACTACTGCATTATATTAAAATCCAAAAATTATATTTTGTATTACATGGATTCATGTCGAGATTTTTTTTAAGGAACTTTTACAAAGCTGGTATTCTACAGCGCGTTTTCGGAAGATCTAAAGTTAATGGAACTTATTAAGTGGGTTGCGGGTTGAGTCTGGAAATCAGAGTTTTCCTGACTGAACGTTTCCTCTATTTCCCAGGTGTTGTACGGCCTTGACGGCTCAATCCTTGTGAAATAATAAAAACTTATGCAAGATTTAAAAATGCATTTATATATATTTAATTTTAGTAATTTATAAAATAATGGTTACTTCATAGAAGCATAAGACGTACTAAAATTAATTTAAGAAATTATACAGTATTAAAACTGAAACAAAATGTGCAATTTACTGGCGAGAATATTGTACACGCGCACAAATATCTAGGATTGAATGTTAAGGTTCGGTTAAGCGTGTGGGCGAGTTTCGTACTCTGCTGCCCCTTAGTTATAAATAAGTATATAGGTTGTGGGTCATACATAAATTTCGGAAAAAAAAAAGTTGCTGTTTAAATGTCTGGGAAGTTCCATTCCAGCTGGATGTCGTATCCTGTGGAGAAATGTTTCTATGTAGTAAAATTCCCGACCTGCTGGAAGTGTTGTGGTGGGGAGAGGAATTCCCGTAATGCTTTGTATATAAGGGTTTTGAAAAAATGCATTATGCACGCTAAGTACATGATAGGGGTGATTGGACAATTCTTTGTAATTAGTCCAGGCTACAATGTTTCCCTGTAATGAATACACAGGACTGACCAACACTGTTTCCTCTCCAGAATGTTTTCTTTGTGAAGGTCAGGTTGGGCAGGGTTCGTTAGGCAGTGTTGCCTGAGGCTGGTCTGTGATGACCGGTCACTGGAACTGTCATCTGCCAGAAGCCTTCCACTGCCTGGCTTACCGGTCCACACTTTTAAAAATTAAAATTAGGTTTGTTTATAGGCTTTTTTATTCTTGAGGTATAAAAGTTTTTAAATATAAAAATTTCTCAAAAGGATATTACACAGTATTTCTTCAATATTAATGTTAAAAAGAGGAATTCAAATTTGTAATTTAAATATACATTTTTTTAATTTATTCGTTTACCTGGAGTTTACCTGCAGAGGATTTCGGGGGTCAGCGCCTACACGGCTGGGTCTGAGACCAGGCCTCATGGTGGATCAGGATCTGATCAACCAGGATGTTTATGCTGTCCTCACGCAAACTGACGTACGAACCACAGCCCGGTTGATTAGGTACTGACTACGTGCCTGTCCAGTGCCTTCTTGAAGACAGCCAGGGGTCTATTGGTAATCCCTCTTATGTATGCTGGGAGGCAGTTGAACAGTCTTGGGCCCCGGACACTTATTGTGTTCTCTGTATACTCTTGGCACCCCTGCTTTTCATTGGGGGGAATGTTGCATCTCCTGCAGTGTCTTTTGCTTTCATAGGGAGTGATGTTCGTGTGCAAGTTTGGTACTAATCCCTCTATTATTTTCAGTGTATATTATCATGCATCTCTCTCGCCTGCATTCCAGGAAATACAGTAATTTATGTGCATTATCGCACTTGTGTGCCATGAAAGTTCTTTGTACACTCTCCAGGTCAGCAATTTCGCCTGCATTGAAGGGGGCCGTATTCGAGCCTAGAGAGAACAGGCGATTTGAAGAGAATCATCATGGGCTTAGCGTCCCTAGTTTTGAAGGTTTTCATTATCCATCCTATCATTTTCCTAGCAGAGGCGGTAGATACATTGTGGTGGTCTTTGAAGGCGAGATCCTCTGACATTCTCATTCCCAGGTTCATCACATTACTTTTTCGCTCTATTGTATGGTTAAATTTTGTCGTATACCTTGATACAATTTTAATTTACTAATGTTTTCCATATCTGTAGTTGAAATTTCTCCTCGTTGAACTTCGTAATGTTTGAGTGGACCATTTGAAAATTTGGTTTGTCCGCTTGGAGTCTTGCGGTGTCTTCGATGGAGGTCTGCCATGGCAATCCGGGTGTCATCCGCAAAGGTAGTCACGGAGCTATGGCTTACATCTGCCAGATACGAGGATGAGGAATAGAATGGGAGCGAGTACTGTGCCTTTTGGAACAGCTTTTTATTGTAGCTGCCTCAGACTTTACACTGTTTACTGTTACTCTGTGTTCTATTTGTCAGGAAGTTATAGATCCATTTATCAACTTCTGTTATTCCTTTATTTCAATTACTCCGATATGGAAAACGTGAGGAAATTAAAATTTCATCGGAGTATAAAACAAATTCCAACCACACAATAGAGCGAAAAACTAATGTCAAAGACCTGGGACTGATCATGTCAGCGGATCTCACCTTCAAGGACCATAACACTGTAGCAATCGCATCTGATAGAAAAATGACAGGATGGATAATGAGAACCTTTAAAACCAGGGATGTCAAGCCCATGACACTTTACAGGTCGCTTGTTCTATCTAGGCTGGAATATTGTTGCACACTAACTGCACCTTTCAAGGCAGTGAAATTGCTGACCTAGAAAATGTGCAGAGAACCTTCACGGCACGCATAACTGCGATAAACCACCTCAATTACTGGGAACGCTTGAAGTTAGTAAACCTGTACTTCCTGGAACTCAGGCGGGAGAAATACATTATTATATACACTTGGAAAATCCTAGAGGGATTAGTACCAAACTTGCACACGAGAGTCACTCCCTACGAAAGCAAGACTGCAGACGATGTAACATCCCCCCGATGACAAGCAAGGGTGCCACTAGCACGATAAGAGAACACTAAGTGTCAGGGGCCCAAGACTGTTCAACTGCCTCTCAGCATACATAAGAGGGATTACCAATAGACCCCTGGCTGTCTTCAAGCAGGCACTGGACAGGCACCTAAAGTCGGTACCTGACCAGCTGGGCTGTGGTTCGTACGTGGGACTGCGTGCGGCCAGCAGTAACAGCCTGGTTGATCAGGCTCTGATCCACCATGAGGCCTGGTCACAGACCGGACCGCTGGGGCGTTGGCCCCCGGAGCTCTCTAGGTAAACAAACGAATTTTGTGCGCTATTACACCTGGTGTCGCTTGTCGAAAGCTTTTGCAAAGTCTGTGTATATTACATCTGTATTTTGTTTATCCTCTACAGCATCCAGGACCTTGTCATAGTGATCCAGTAGTTGGGACAGGCAGGAGTGACCTGCTCTAAGCCCGTGTTGCCCTGGGTTGTGAAACTGATGGGTATCTAGGTGGTCGGCGATCTTGCTTCTTAGAACCCTTTCAAAGATTTTGATATGGGATGTTAGTGTTATCGGTCTGTAGTTCTTTGCAATTGCTTTACTGCCACCTTTGTAGAGTGTTTGTTAGCAAATTAATTTCGAGTATGGCTCTGTTTTCCAAGAGTCCAGTTTTACCCATACTATTAGGTTAAGGTGTTGTGTATCAACATGTTTTGGTTTGAGATGTGTTTAGTTTGTCTGTGCGTGTTACAATTGCCACGTTAACCTATATAAGCGTCCATATTGTGACAGTATAGGAGAGTAAACATGTTAAATAATGGAAACATCGATTATAGCTTTTGAAAAAAAAAACCGAGAGGCGACCTTAGCAAACCGAATAACACCTGCCTTATTGAGATCCACTCTTAAATCTCTCAAATTTATCAAACCAGTCAACAAGTCATATACGTGATGTAATAACATACTATAATTATAAACTTAAAGCAGTAACTGTGAACACTTTTCACTTAATCTCTGGAGGCCCTCCAACTGGCGGTACCCCATCCCTTAATCCGGCCCTGGCTGGCATAGTTCATCCCAAAACCAACACTTACGAGAAGAACCTTATAACGTTTCGGTCCATACTGAACCATTGTAAAAGTTAAAATATATGCAGTACAATAATGTATGTATACAGCCTCTCACTATATACGTATAATAAAAGTCTTTGATATACAGGAAGAATAAGACAAAGAATGTTGCTATGAAGGCCACCATTGTTTACTGGCAGAGATGAGGTGATGTCACGGGTGCTTCATGGTTCCTCTTATGGAATTAAGATTGTATAGTGACCGACCTATGGCTTCAGTGGTTTTAATTTAAAGTATCGTGTGGATAAGAGTCGAAGGCGTTTCGCAAGTCATTCATTAGTCTAATTTGACATTCGTTCCTACCAAGTGCAGTGTAGATTCTTTGTATTTTTATTATGACATTATTTTTGTTTAAATTTATATTAAGTTTCCTTGGTAATTTATTAAATAAAGTATAATTGTTTTGACATGTTTTTTCGAAAAAAAATTGATAGGTGGACCGGGGTCACCTTAGCTCTTCTGAGGTCTGCGAAGGTTAGGTAAGGTTCGTCAGGAAATAGGGCAAGTGTTTCCTGACGCGGGTCTTAGATGACCCTCCGTTGGAGCTTTTGGTCATCTGACCGAGGCCTTCCGCTGGCTTACCGGTCCACCCCCTTTAAAAATTATGGTCAGTTATAACCATTTCTTATTAGTCTGCAAAGGTTTGGAATTAGTGATGTTAAATATTGCTTTGGCTGGTGAAAATAAGCGAGGAGCGTTCTTTCATGCCATGGATGGAGTTTCATTTTGATCAACTGGACAAATAGTGGCCTGGGTTTATGAATATTTACGTTAGCTGTTAAAACTCATCACGGCTACGTTTCCGTAAACTTGATTAAAGTTTGAATGTGTTAAATATGCCATAGCTGAGCAGTTCGGTGCTTGACACTGCCACGGTGACCAATATAACCTAACGGATTGGTGAAAGTTTCTTGCATTTTAAGACCATTAAACTTCAAACGCTAATAAGATATGGTTTGTATTATATAGATATTCTGTACTTGACATGTCTTTTCTGGCGGTCATTCTTAAGATGAAAGATATAGACCATGAACAGAACACACGGCGATCTTAAGAGCAAATAAAGAATGGATACATTGCTATTAGTAGTTCCAGCCTCACGTCAAGGTTAACAGAGTGTGGATGTTCACTTGTTCTTGACCAGCCCAGATCAACACAACTTGGCAAAAACATGGAGTAGGGATCACATATTTTTTTTTTATGGGTAAACACGAGACTAATCTTTAATACGCACTTGAATAATCGTTTTGATGTTTATTAAAATCTATTAAGTATATTGACTGATTTTATATTTAATGTTTGTTAACTTTGTCAGATTGTTTAATTAAAAATTAGCTACAATTACTCTATTTTTGTCATTCTTTGCAACATTTAGTTTTCCTCTCCATATTACTGGTGATATCTTAGTGCAAATATCACTACTGTTTTTAGTACTAAGAATATTTCTATTATCGTCAACTATTTCAACTACACTACTTACTACTACAACTTTAATTACTACTACTTCTGTTAGCATATTACACTAATTATTACGAATGCTTCCTCTTCTGCTGCCCATGGACCTTAACGTCCCTCATGACCTACAGTTCAAAATACTTTGTAAACAAGAGTCAGGGTGACTACCTCCTCCCTGACAGGATAAAAAAAAAAAAACAAAGCTGGTCTGCCGGAGGGCAATTCTGACTAGAGGTGAACCAGTGCATCACTAATAAGGAGTGAGCTACTCTTTTTATTTAGTTAAGTTCAACTTGTCTTTCATAAAAAAAGCTTACTTTAAGTCACGTGTTATCTCAGTTCGTCTTATGAAGCGGAAATAAATGTTTGAGAGAGTAGCCTCGCTCATCTCTGGAAAAGGTTTTGTTTCCTGCTGAGGGGATGATAGTAGGTTTGAGCGGTTCAGGGCTGTCCAGCAGTTTCATCCATCGGGTTTAGCTCTTGTTTTTAAATGTAATAATTTATAGTACTCTAGTTAAAAATCAGTTATTAGTTTTTGCAGATGCTGCAAAATTTAATATAAATGCGTTGCAATACATAAAATATTATAACCTAAAAGTGTGGCAGCTGGTGTTTGTAAACAGAGGTGTTGCAGCTGATCCTAGATTATCTGTGACACTTTACCACCGATTTCGAGAAATCTGCTCCTGCAGCTCTGTGACCAGGCTTTCCTGATGACCACCTGATCAGCCAGGCTATTTTTGCTTTGAACCCGCTAGCTCACATAGCAACCACAACCTATCTGATGCAGCATTTCCTGCACGGATTACCTCTGTTCCCTCTTAAACTTTGTTCTGGCATTTTTCTTTAATTTGCCAGTAGGTTAGTCCTGGACCATGGGTGTTGATGTGCTCTAATTATAAGTCGTATTTTTGTTGTAATATTCTTAAATGTGCATATTAGATAAGATGCATATAGATGGAGGCTTCTTTCACTTTTCCATTATATAGCACATGTTAGGGCTTTGAGACGATCCTGATAGTTTAAAGTATTCTGGTAAGTATGTGCCAGCAGTAAAGGATATTTATACTGTACTCTACCTTGCATATCTCCTGCCTTTCAGACATGCAAGCAGAACAGTATTCGAAGCATGGCTAATCTCGTTTAAAAAGTTCTAATGATCCACTTTCATCTTACCATGGTCTTGTATATGTTTGCTTTGTTGTGCCCAACAAAGGTTAGGTCGTCTCATATATTTTTCTATATGTTTTACCTGTTCTATGTTTTGTAACCACCTGTCTACTAGTTTTAAGTGTCCTCAAGTTTCGAAGGAACTTGAATTAGTCACTGGTGAACACTATTTTAATTTCCTCAGAGTATTGTTTATATATAGGGTTACTTTAATAATTATTTTGATATCTGCTAAACAAAGTAAAACTTTGGTTTGTGTTCTTGTTTACTCTTTCCCCCACCCTCATAACAGATATAAAGTGCCAGGTTTTGGTTGTGTACTTTGACCCTTTGTGGTTTTATCTGTTAGGAAATCTTCACTAATTTCCCTGTTGTACTCACTGATAATTACTTTTGTCAAATTCTTTTGCAAAATCCGTACAATCCACATCAACCTCTTTTCGCACAATTCCTGCGTGATTTTGTACTAGTGGTCAAACTTTTGTGAGATAAAAGATCCACCTGCAATAAAACCATGTAAACTTGGATTGTATAGCTTCTCAATTTACATATAACTAAGTATTTGTGTTCACACTAGAGATATATTGATTTTTTTATAAATAAGACACTTCAGGAAACTAGTTCTGCTGTTGAACATTGTCAATTTCAGTTCAGTTCAGACTCTCGGGTAAGGACCCCACTAGGGGCGAGGGGGAAGTGGGGACAGAAGAAGAATAGCCGGTGAGAGGAAGAGTCAGGACTAAACCCAACAGTCTTAACTACTGAATATAAGCTGACAATTTCATTTATGAAGTCTTAAGTTTTGTGCTAATATCTAGTAAATAATTCATAAGAAGGATCGATTTTATGGAAGAACTACCTGGGTCGTCTTGCATGGTGTTGATTGAATTGCTAAATACGGATTAATATTTTTTGGTTCAGAGGTTTTGGGGTACAGAGCACTGAATGTCCTTTTGAGTCCAGTTCTCGTTAAATTTCATATTAATTCCGTCAGGTCTAAGTTAGTTTCCGCTCTACCTCGGGAGTTTGTGTGCAGGTTGCTTTTGACGTTTTTTTATTTTTCATAGGAAATATTGAGCTTATATGTTGGTCCGAAATTGATTAGTTGAAATACGGGTGGGAGTGTGATCCATTTTCTAAAAACAGTGACATGTCCGTCCACAATGCACTCACCGATTTACAAAACCGGTTTTATTTTGCTAAAATTTCTAGATATCCATGATTTAATTTGGTTTGGTTAGTGTCGTCCTATTAGCAAAATTCATTGACATGGGTACACAAACATCCATAGCCATCTGTTCTCAGGGGCTGCTACCTTCCCGCTCCCACTGTAACACATTTTAGAAATCTACGCACGACTTAGGCCTTTCCTCTCTCGTTATATATTTTATAATTACCGAGGTACCTGTAGGGACCTCTGATTACTTGTAGGGAAGTCTTTTTTTTGATAATTTTTTTTTAATTTATCCTAGTTATTTTAACTTGGTATGATACGATTTATGTTGATCATTGATGGTCTTAGTTTTTATTGCTTTTTTATTGTGATTGTGTTGTATATATTTTTATGGGCACTGAATGAGTTCGTTAAAAATTTCTTAAGTACAAACAGAAAACAGTCTCCGAGAGTGGATTGAAACTCCCTCCAGTATCACTTTTTCATCCCAGTGTCAACTGTTAACGTCATACATCCAAAGTAAAATACCGACGTTGCTTAGGAGGATCTGCGTTAATGGAAATAACTATGGTAACAGAGAATCCTTTTAATAAAACTTTTCGCCCAAGGCTAGGCTTTACTTGACATTGCTCAATCTTTTTTCCGAAACGTTGTATTAAAAGGCTTCTCTACCAGCGGCTTTTGCCATTATCTACACAGGCTGAGCTAGTCCTTATGTGCACAGAGCCATGTCCTGACGAGTAGTGGATTTAATGTGAACCCGGGAGCCTCAGAGACGTCCTAATTCACGTTTCATCAACAGTAAATCATAGACTGCTCGTATAACTACCGTGTATCACTTCATAAAAATTCTTCCCTACTAATTTACCATTCCTTCCTATACCTGACCATTACTACTCTTTTCACCACCTGTTTTTATGCACTGGGAGATGGAGACGGTCACCAGCCCAGGGAACTGCAGATTAAAGATCAGTCTTAATTTCAGGTACAAGAACCTTGAGTTCTGTTTTTGTCCAGAGCATGTTTAGATCGCAGTTAATGAAGGTGTGAAAGCAAAGGCTGCTGCATCAAGTAGGCTTTACCTACCTGGAGTAGCTTTTATTTCTTTGCTGTTAATTTCTGGGCCGATTTAGAGATTACTTAATGGAATAGTGGCCCAGATGGGCCCTGGAAAAAGCAACAAGTTGCTCCAAGGCTCAGCAAGGCCTGGGTGTCTGATTCCTCTTTCCACAAGAATCATCACTACCAGACTGTTTTGTACCACATGAGGATAGTGTACACTCATCAACCATGCACATTCACTTCCAGGAAATTGTTCCTCGCTGTACAACTTCTGGTGTGCCATTTTCTGTGAACTCAGTTTTGGTAACATGCTCTAAGCCAGGGGTTCCAACCTGTGGTAAATCACTCCCAAGTGGGGCAATTTGGTCCAGTCTGAGGTACTGGAGGATTACCTAGAGTATAAAAAGTAAAAATATATTAAAGTAAACATAAAATCTTTTGATGTAATTCAAGATGAGGGTTCTTTTGCAAAAAAAAAAAAAAAAAAAAAATTAAGTGATTCAGTTTTGAGGACACCAGGAAGAAACCACATCCAGCAAATTTTGTATAGCAGACCATGAAGCTTTTTCCAGTTGTTACCAAAAGGGCCCTATGTCTGACTGTTGTATCACTTTTGTCGACATAACGACTGAGTCTGGCTTCGCCAGCCTAGTTTCCATTAAAAAAGTCTAGGAATCCTCTCGATGCCAGTGTTTTCTCACCAGGAATGAATTAGTAACTCGGAAACTGTGTCAGTTGACCCACTGAGCAGTGGCTGGGTCGTGTTATTGTGTATCAATGGTATTTAATACCGACAAGATGATGAATTAAGATATCCGCAAAATAAAATAAGATTTCTTGGGATTTTTAACCCCGGAGGGTTAGCCACCCAGGATAACCCAAGAAAGTCAGTGCGTCATCGAGGACTGTCTTATTTCCATTGGGGTCCTTAATCTTGTCCCCCAGGATGCGACCCACACCAGTCGACTAACTCCCAGGTACCCATTTGCTGCTAGGTGAACATGACAACAGGTGTAAGGAAATACGTTGAAATGTTTCCACCCCGCCGTGAATCGAACCCGGGACCTCCGTGTGTGAAGCGAGAGCTTTAGCCACTGGATGGAGAAAGTCTACAAAGTAAAGATACCCAGATGTTGCACAGGGCATTTGAACCATTAAATGTTTTATTTTTCAGTGGACCATTTTTTTAAATTTAATATTCTAAAAATCTGAGCTGTTTAATGTCCTTTTTTTTTTTTGTACAAGTCTGATATTGAAATAATTGACGATCTAGTATTAAGTCTTGTTTTAAATCTTATAAAGGTTGTAGTTGTCAAAATGTTAGGAAAGCTAGACTGCATGAAGGGTGATGAATCAGGGGATGTGTGGGGGAAAATTGGGTAATGTCAACCGTTGCTCCAGGCTCTAACAGGAATATCTGTAGAGGTTAGGTTAGGTAAGGTTTGTCAGGAAACAGGACAAGCGTTTCCTGACACGGGTCTTAGTTATATGATGACCCGCCGTTCGATCTTTCTGTCATCTGACAGAGGCCTTCCGCTGGTTTACCGGTCCACCCATTTAAAAATTATGGTTATAATTATAATGAAAGAATGTATCTGTAGAGATCAGACATTTTATGAAAGTGAGAAATGTAGTGCTGGATGTAAAGTTTTTTAATGGATACCACGTTTCTTAACCTAAAGGCCTTAATTTTAATGAGAATGTTGAATCAGTCTATGCTTCGTAATGTATAGAACACCCATTACACTCGCCTCTACCATACACAGGTGTGGTGCCTGTACCTAGGTGTTCCTCGTGGACAGGTGTGCACGGTTGCACCGTACCCTGGTGTCTCCCATATCCGGATGTGTATCCAGTGGCCAGGTGTAATGCTTGCATCCTGGTGTGTGCCCTGTGGCCAGGTGTGTGCAGTTGTTCTGTGGCGACACACGTGTAAACACAGCGTGCAGAGGTCACCCGTCCCTCTCATGTTGTGAATTACTAATGATTTGGTGAATTGTATAGTTACCTATGAATGTTGGTTTAGGTGTGTGTGTACTCGCCTAGTTGTGGTTGCAGGGGTCGATTCATAGCTCCTGGCCCCGCCTCTTCACTGGCCGCTACTTTGTCACTCCCTGCGCCATGAGCTTTATCATACCTCTTCTTAAAGCTATGTATGGAACCTGCCTCCACTACATCGCTTCCCAAACTATTCCACTTCCCGACCACTCTGTGACTGAAGAAATACTTCCTAACATCTCTGTGATTCATCTGAGTCTTGAACTTCCAACTGTCCCCCCTTGTTGCTGTGTCCCATCTCTGGAACATTGTCTTTGTCCACCTTGTCAATTCCTCTCAGTATCTTGTATGTCGTTATCATGCCCCCCCACCTATCTCTCCTGTCCTCCAGTGTCGTCAGGTCGATTTCCGTGTATGTCTGTCAGTGTCTGTACTCGCCTAATTGTGGTTGCAGGGGTCGATACTCCGCTCCTGGCCCCGCCTCTTCGCTGTCCGCTATTGGGTCTCTGCTCTCTCTGCTCCATGAGCTTTATCATACCTAGTCTTAAAACTATGTATGGTTCCCGCCTCCACTATATCGTTCTCTAGACTATTCCACTTCCTAACTACTCTATGGCTGAAGAAGTGCTTCCTAACATCCCTTTGACTCATCTGTCTCCCCTTGTGTCTGTGTTCCCTCTCTGGAACATCCTGTCACTATCTACCTTGTCAATTCCCCGCAGTATTTTGTATGTCGTTATGTCTCCTCTAACCCTTCTGTCCTCCAGTGTTGTTAGTCCTATTTCCCTCAACCTTTCTTCATAGGGCAGTCCCCTGAGTTGTGGAACTAGCCTTGTCGCAAACCTTTGCTCTTTCTCTAATTTCTTGACATGCTTAACCAGGTGTGGGTTCCAGATTGGTGATGCATACTCTAGTATGGGCTTGCCGTACACGGTGTAAAGTGTCTTGAACGATTCCTTGTTAAGGTAACGGAACGCTAATCTTAGGTTTGCCAGTGTCTGTATGTCAGTGTCTCTTCCCCCAGAACCTGCCTCTTAAGTATCATGTAATGGTAGACACCACCGAAAAGTTTAACTTAAGACATATTTGCATCACTAGGGATCGTTGACAGTTTCACCTGCACTCTATGCTTCAGTCAAATACAGAGATGAATCACAATAATAGACATAAGCGTTGATGAAGGACGAAGTAAACTAAGTGTAGAGGTAGTTTGATGTAATCAGTCCAACTTAGGAGTAATAACATTTCGTCGAAGATTCCTCGTGCTGCAAATGTCTTACCACGCGACATACCACTTGATCTACTTGTGTAATTTGCATTTGAGACTGACCAGTGTAGCAGTTTTGAAAGGACATACCGTACCGCAAGTGTTGTGCAGTGTGCCCTCTAGTCAAGCCTTTTTTTTTTTTTAAATTCTCTCTAGACTCAGTTTTTTTCCTCAATGCCTTCATGGGCTAGATACGTGGATATATTTAGAAGCGGTGGGACCAGGGGGTCGTACAGACTAGCAATAAGTTATAACAGAGTTCGACAGGACGTGGGTGTAAGGAATTCTTTTAACCAAGAATTACAATAGAGGGGATTTCCTGTAGATTCAGGAGCTAGCGCACAAACCTCGCCATAGCCACCTGCTTGCAGGTGGCTATGGTGATGTTCCTCTGTGAGACTTGTGTGCAGGTAACGATGGACCACATTTAAACTCCTCGGAAGTTTCTTGACCCCAGTGAGGGGCTCTTGATCCAAGGAAGTGGACCTTCCCTTACTCAACCTGATTCGCCAGGTTTAGCACCCCCCTCCCCCGAATGTAGTAATATTAATATAATCTTTGACCAAAGCTTCGGTCTTTTCGGTTAAGTCATTATTTTTACAATTACTGAGGTAAGAGTTTTTAGTTTTTTAATCTGTTGCAGATTATTTTAAATTATTAATTTTTATTTATAGCAACTTTTTACCTCGGTGACTTTCTGGGTCGAGTAAAGAACTATTTAATGGACGTGGTGATCCTGCAAGACCCTACCCTACTAATGAGCCAAAGGATTTAGCAGACCTGTGCGCCATACCCTCGCTTCTCCACAGGAATCCTTTCTGTAGACTGGAGAACTGGCACACAAACTGCACAATGGACACTTGGAAGAAATCCTACTCTTCTTCTGCGCACTTTGGAACATGTCATTGTCTCTGCCCAATATTTTATTAACCTGCCGTAAGTTCTGGAATTAACGATGGAAACCTAGATATATTAATCATCTCATTAATTTTGTGTCGAGACGAGGCGTCATATTAACTAGCTTCTAAAACATATTTCATATTGTTAAAAATGACTCTCACTCAGATTTTCTTTGCTACCTCAACTAAGGCGCAGTACAACTCTTGAAAGTTCAGCGGTGCCCCTCGACCTTATAAACTAGCTAGTGACCTTGCATTTTGCCGATGATGGCGCCTACCTGCCACACATACACATACTCTTCCTTTAAGATGAAGGCTGTGGCCATAAAAACAGAGGGGCTGACTCCGGCGGGGAGGCAAGCCATCAAGCAGGTAACCCGCGACCAAGTGTGCGACACTGAAGGTTCAGAGGGTTCATAGATGGTTGGCAGTGGAGTATTGCATATTCTTGGAGACGTGCTAAACCTGTATGGATCAGAGCCTGGGAAATAGTAGACAATCAGGTTTGATTCGAGGACGGGGAAGGTAGCTCCAGCTCTGTTCATAATAAATCCTTCAGCATCTAGGCACCACTTGAGAAGGATTTGGAAGTGAAGTAATGAGTGCAATTTTTGAGTAGAGAAATTTACAAATTGAATTTTACGTAATTTAAACATTGGCAGTACTGGCAAAGGGCAGACAGGTAGGGTAGGGGGGGGGGTGGCGGAACACAACGCGGATTCGTGTAATATTAAGAGTACAAACTGTGCCATTTGTAAGTCGCTTGCTTTATAAATGATTCTGTCGAAGGGCGAAGGGGGGACAGTGTACTGTTCTCAGTGTGCAGCAACACTGAGGACGTGCTGGGAAGAGCGCTGAGAAAGGAAAAAAATGACTAGGATGGCTTGGAAAAGAAGATAGTTTTTGTGAGCAGTTAGACTCTGGGATGAGAGACGTCAAGGAAAGACTGGGTTAGAGACGCTGGTATTTATCTCGTGAGGAGAGGAAATTACCCGGTTTTTAGGAAGATTTTTGTGATTATCTGTTCGTAGTTATTGAAGCGGGACGTTATTAGTGGTGTCCCGTCTTCAGTATTATTTGCACTTAACGTTTCCCCTCCCCCCCCCCGTGATGCTACCCACAACAGTAAACAAACTCCCAAATACCTTTTTTACTGCAAGGTGAACAGGAGCACCTTGTGTGGAGAGATCTGTACATACAGTATGTCTCGCAATGCACGAGAGACTAACTCGGACTTTCAGTAACCAGACAACTGCTTTAAACCTTCAGCCACACTGCTTAAAGTATTTAATATTTATTGACAAGTTTGAACACCCGCAGCGTGCAGTTATTATATTCTAGCCGTTGCTGGTTGACAAGGGGCCCCCATAATAGTTCAAGCTTCAGGGTCCCAAAAATGCACGCTCATGAGTCATGGACAGACGTAGAAGTGTGGCCCCCAGAAATGTAAGATTGCAAATCTTAATCTACCTCTCAGCTTTGTACCGAGGTTACAGAGGAGATTTTGGAGTAGGGCACAGATGACTAAAAATGTCAGGGGTGGAAGTCAAGACCAGAAGAGCAATAGGTCATAGTTGACATTTCTGGTACTATACAACCTGCGGGAGGCTTGACCAGGAAAATGGGAACAACCAAGTTGTTGAAATAATAACAAATGAAAGGAAGATGAGAGTAAGCGTGCTAACTTTAATTATAAAGTCACTGAAGAGGGGTTTGTCTGGAGCGTAGTTATATGAAGGCAAGCAGGGTTGTTATTGTCAGGTGTAAATTGTGGGTGTCCTGTCTCGGTCTAGTTCCTGGTTCTGCCTGCCTATCTACCAGATAACTCTCACTCTCACTCATTTTTATTTATTTGCTTTAGTCGATATGACTCATTGCCTACCCACCCCTGTTCTGCTCTGTGCCCTGCCTGCCTACCCAAACCTATTTTACTATACTCTGACTTGCTTACCTAACTCTGCTCTGTCCGGCTTGCGTACACACCCGTCTACTGCCTGTCTACCTTCCTACACCCGTCTCTTACCCTGCATGCCTACACACTGCCTGTCTGCCTAAGTATCAGTATCCTCGTGGTTTGTATCACTTTTTTTTTTTTTACCTTTATCGACTGATATTCGCCTCTTAGGTACTTTTTACCTCTCCTGAGGAGTTTGTTCCTATTCTTATATTTTTAGAAATCTTCCTTGGCCCCTTTTTAATATGAATATTAGTGTCTCACTATATTTCTTGATAACTATTTAGCATCTTAGAAGTTAGAGATGGTTGTGAGAGTCTCTTTGTATAGCACAGTTGTTTAAAGTCTCTCAAACGTGCAGAGTTTTCTTTGATGCGTTGTTGCAACGTTCTAGAAATCTTCCATACGTAGTTTTTCATGCATCAAATATTTCTCTAAAAGTATATGATACACCTTACACAGATCTAACTGACATACAATATAGAAGCCCCTGTTTGTGGAGCATTTCGGGCAAATTAGGTTAATTTTGTCCCCAAGATGTGACTCGCACCAATCGGCTAACACCCAGGTACCTATTTACTACTAGGTGAACAACAACAGCAGCAGCAGTAGGTTCGCTGGTCATGTCCCGGCCGGGTCTTTTCCAGATGGTGACCCGGCGGGGTTAGCAGGTAGAAACTCCCAAATATTTCCATCAGTACCGGGGATCGAACCACGGACCTCAGTGTGAGAGCTGAGTTAGTTACCATTTTGTCCTAGGCACATGTCGATTAGACACTAGGCCTGTTGTATGTGTGTAACGAAACACTTCGAAATGTTTCGGCCCCGCCGGGAATTGAACCCGGGCCCTCCGTGTGTGTGTGTGTGTGTGTGTGTGGGGGGGGCAACCGTGCTACGGGACGGTGTAGACGCCAGCTCTGGTTTCTTCGTTTTCTAGTTTGTCGTAGTTGCCAAATTCTTGATCGTGGTGAATGGGATGTTGGCTACACTGGTTTTATTCTTATAATATCTTTATTTACTAAAGTACATGTACAAGGTATACAGGCCTAGCTGTCATCAATGACATACTACTATATAGAAAGCCCCTTGTTATGCAGAGCACTTCGGGTAAATTAGGTCAGTTTTGTCCCAGGATGCGACCCACACCAGTCGACTAACACCCAGGTACCCATTTTACTGATGGAGAACATAGACAACCAGTGTAAAGAAATACGCCCAATGTTTCTATCCTCGCTGGGAATCGAACCCAGACCCTCGCCGTGTGAAGAGCTTTAGCCACCAGGCCACAGGACACCTAAAATACGTTATCAGGGAAATTGAACAGTTACACAGACGGTTTAAAATCTGCTTCTTTTACCACTACCAACACGCAGTTTTAAGATTTCAGATGTTATTGCCACGCTCGTCCTGCCCAAACCGTCCAACTATATGTAACCCCGCATCCATATGCAGCACCTGGTCTGGTACTTAATGATCTACTGCTACATTATTTTGTAATAGGTTAATAAACCCACTGGCAGGCGAAACGTCATCTTAATGTTTTAATGATTCTCTTCTGATCTTACATGACCATGTCTCCTGTTTATTGTGCAGTAAATAGGCGTGTGTATTAGTCGGCTGACGTGGATGCCATCCAGAAATGGTGGTATACTGTACCTTAGGGCTGGGCTTTGAAATGAGCTAGGGTAAAATAACCACCATATTCCATAAGTTCAGATTCAGGAAGGATATAGGAAAGCATTGGTTTGGTAATGGTTGTGGACGAGTGGAACAAACTCCCGAGTACCGTCATAGGGGCTGGGACGTTGTGTAGTTTTAAAAATAGGTTAGATAAATACATCAGTGGGTGTGAGTTGGACCTGACTAGCTTGTGCTACTAGGTCAGATGCCGTACTAATTCCTTAAGTGGAAGTGACCGGACTACCTGGAGTTCACCTGGAGAAGGTTAGCTCCAGGTGGTAGTCTAAGCCGGAGTGATGGACTTGCCTCGCATGGGTCAGTAGGCCTGCTGCAGTGTTCCTTTTTTCTTATGTTCTTATAAATTAACTGTAAAACAGTGCCGGTGTTAGCAGAGTTGAACCGCAGGGACGCAGGTACAGTGTGTGGTAAAATCATCCTTCAAGTACAGACATATATTTTCAAAGATTCAGCTGGCATTATTTCATAACAAAATACAGCTCATCACTTTATCTAGCAGTCCTGAATGTTAAACCTGCTCAACGTCATCACACGAACCTCACCAACTAGTGGACACCCTCACCAAGATTTCCCTTCAGAATGCACTACTCATTTTAAAATGTACACAACAGGGAAAGAAACTACTTCAGTCTATCCCTAACAACCCCAAACCATCTAAAAATGTATAGACTGACTCAAAAACCTGGTCGAACCTTCCATACTATTTACACTACGAGGAAACCATCCCTTTGCTTTCTTTTTCCCCTTTGTTTTACTCTGTAAATTTGACACTGAAATTAGTTTGACATCCAGAAACCAACACTATCTTCACTTCCATTCACACTGTAATACCAGTTATTTTTTTTTCTGAGAGCTCTTTGCCTCTAAAGTAGCAAATGTTTTAAAAGAGTACACTTTCCTTGAACAGAATTTGACTAGACTTCACTTCCTTCGGCATTTCATCAGGGATGGCAGATGGCGTGTCCATTATCAATTCGCTCAGGCCCGACGCCACCGAAAAGATACAAGTGGTCTTCCTTAACTCAATTGCCAAACAAGTCTCCAAGATCTCCAACAGCATACGCAGCATATCCACTACTGTCTCTTCTACCACCCTAAACGACATCACCAGACAGTAACACCACTAAGAGCTCAACTACTGCTGGGATATACACCATTACATGTAACAATTGTAACAAAATCTACATGTGCGTGACTTCCAGTAGAACAAGAGAACCTTAACACCTGCATAAGGCATCGTAATTCTCAACTTGTTAAAATGGAATGGCGCATTATAACTACCAAAGAGGACGACATACAGAGGAAGTTCTTGGATCTACATTCATCAGTATTTACAATTTCAACCAAAACAAAAGTATCTACATTTCAGATTAATTTTTTTTTTTTTGCCATACAACTGCTGGAACTTTTGGGAATCCATGTGATCTGACACGCTACTTGCTCTCCACCTCACCCCTCCTCACTGATATATATTTACTCACTTTCCCCTTACCTTAGTGAGGGAATGGTTGATGAGGAAACTGGGCATCGAGCCTCTACAACATCTTGTGCTGAATGAACCGCATTTACTTAACGTTTTATATCATCTACCTGTGACTTCATAAAACCCCACTGAGTTAGGCGAAACTTCGTCAGTAAGGGTTCCATATAGTCTCATATCTGTAAACCAGTGTTTTACGTTAGCAAACTTAAGGGTGTCTGCCCTGAGCCTCGTCCGCTCTATGGCTCACTTAATCAACTCTACTTCCTCACCTATTACAACGTTGGCTCTAAACTATAATTTAAAACCGTGGAAGATGGATGTTAGCACTAAAAAGAAAATTGGTTTTGTATTTTGTAATTGTCTCCGTCATTATTCGCTTATATTATCTATTTTTGTCTGCTGAAGTTTGTTTATTTAGCTAGGGTCCCATGGTACGGCTGGCAGTATAAAACAGATGAGGGGAGCCCCTCAAATTTGGATTAATCGATACAAATTGTAAAGATAATGAGCAAGTATTTAGAGGACAGTGGTATAGATATTGTGTGGGTGTGCGCGCGCGCGCGCATGCAAGTCTCGACACTATCAATATCCATAATAGTAAATGTCATATTGATCAAGGGCGAGAGTTGGAGGATGACTAGCAGAGTCAAAGGTCGCCCTCGGCGAAGCTGGTGTGGGTGTGTCCGTTCAAGAATAGGGGAGGGGAGGGCCTTCATGTTGAAAACTTCTTGATCCAAGGAATTTGAGTTATCCCCTCTCATTTCTCTGATTAAACTTGATTATTTTCTATACCCCCAGCTGCTGGATGACCCCCAGTGAGTTGAGCACTTCCGCCCTCCCGTGAATGTAATAATGGCGGCGCATTTCACTGCGCTCAACATATCCTCGTTCACTTTCGGATCCTGTCAATCTTAACATTGTAAAATTGATTTGACAATAGTTGTCATTACTATTTCCCTCTTAGGAGTTAAATTTGAAGGGTGAGAGATTTTTATGCGCAAATAAGTTTATTCAGATATATTACAAAAGTTGATTTTTTTATAATTGTCTTGCATAAGAATGAGTGTAAATTACCTAGAACAACCCAGTAAAGTCAAATGCCTTATTTTTATTGGGGTGATTGAATTTAATGTTAACTGTCTTTGAAATATACTGGTAAAGTCTAGACAAGATTAAGGTTGATTAAACTATCTTCCGTTTAACTGTAGTTTTGTGGATCAGATTAGCACTCCCACTGGACATTGGCATTAAGCAGTTTATTAATTTGTTGGAAAACTGTAGTTTTCTTGACAATATCATCCTATAAATTAGACACATATGCAACACTTGGGTATCTTTATTGAGGAAACGTTTCGCCACACAGTGGCTTCATCAGTCCAATACAAAGCAGAAAGGTGTAAGGAGAGGAAGAGTATGAGGTAATCAGTCCCTCCTCTCCTTACACCTTTCTGCTTTGTATTGGACTGATGAAGCCACTGTGTGGCGAAACGTTTCCTCAATAAAGATACCCAAGTGTTGCATATGTGTCTAATTTATAACTTGTCGGTTCTCTGAACCATTCATCTACACAGTATCATCCTGAAGTTTGACTCCTACAAGTTTGCTCTACGCACACAAGACTGCAGGATTTGAAATGGATTTCATTGGGCGTCTTGGGAAATGTTTTTTTTAACTATTAGTGACGCAGTTCCCAAATTTGAATCATGTACAGTTTTGTTGACACATTGTGTAGTTATAGGCAACGCTGTATGAATGTTGTGGCTTTAGCGTTTAGTTTTAATTGTGATATGTAGTTGTAGGTGTACCAGTGTCACTACACACGGCAAAGCTATGAATGCAAAACCCCACTAGTAAAACAAAGAATACCACCAGAACTTGTTAGTAGGGCAAACTGTTGTATAGAACGGCATGCCAGTGTTAGCTTCTGGCCGTGCCTCAACCATAAGTAAAGTGGTACCCTGGAATGGGTCAGACCTGGGTGACTAGTGATTTTTTTTTTTTCTCTACACTTGCAATAAAGGCAACTAGCCACCTCTCGCCAACGTGCCGAGAAATTACTTTGGCCTATTCTAATTCACTAGCCTTATTTACGGACCGGAGTATTCTTTATTAGTGTGCAGATGATTTAAACTGAACTGGTACCAACAGTTTCTACCAAAATCCTCCCATTTCCTCGTTCTAGTCATCCTATTTAACAAAAAAGTTTCTATTTGTAAAATTTAATTATATCACTACCAGTACCACCCTCTCGCATACGCCACTTTAATATTTGTGATGTAGGTCGTTTTAGATAGTGACTAATTTGGGGTTTAAATATTTTTAATTTTCAGTATTTTTTTTTTTTTAAATAGACAAGCAACGAAAACAGGATATAAAAACAGTGTTACACTTCATGCCGGTGTTCTTCAATTTGTCTGACCTACCATATGTGACCCTTGACTCTACTAGTGACCCCAGGGCCTCGTCACCTTCCTCCCACCTGCTACCCTTGACCTAACTTCTTACAACCATGATCCTTTGCTCTACCATCCTGGCCCATTTCAACTACTGACCCTTGACCTCTCGAGTCTGTAGTGTACACTTTTGTCTCTTGACGGTGACCTCAACTTCTAATATTACATCGACTTCTAACTTAGCCTCGTGACTAACCTAATCTATCTTTAGTCTACTAAAATAACATAACCAGATGGGTAACAAAAGACAATACCGTGACTGGAACAATAGACAAATTACCCTCACATAGGAGAGAGGAGCTTACCAAGACGTTTATGTCTGACTTGACCCATTTACAAAGTCACTTATATATATATATACTCACTCTTTTTGTTAGTGTGACTTTGTAAATGGTCCAAGTCTGACCGAAACGTCGTCGTAAGCTCCTCTCTCCTATGTGCGGGTTATTTGTGTATAACCAGATGGGCTTTTGAAAAACTTAGTTGTACACTATTTTTTTCTACTTTTTTCCTCACTAAATTCTGTTGCGTTTGGTCAATGTTATGGTAAATAAATTTTGAAATTTGTAGCCGCCTGCTGATAAATTTGATAAGCGAATTATATTACATTAATAATTATTTGAGGTTTTGTGAACTGAACTCTCAGCAGTTGAATGTATGAGCTCCAATGGTGGATGTAATTAACTAAAGAACTTTACTCATGTTTTAAAATGTACTCGCACAAGATGACGTGCCTGTAGCCTGTTTTTCTATGTACTCAGAATGACGTCACTGCTCTGTATGTCACAATTGTATGTACTCTGAATGTAGCTTCTGCCTATGGGTTTTGTATGTATTAGTGACGCCCCTGCTGTCTGTAGGTCTCCTGTGTACTTCACTAGGGAGGACATACATTCTGGTTCTGGGAGACTTGTTACACTGGGAGCACCCACGGTGTGGTGCTACACCATTCCGTATGATTGATGCATTGTGGGAACACCCACGGTGTGCTGCTGAGCTGTCCCATATGATTGATGCATTGTGGGAACACACACGGTGTGCTGTTAAACTGTTCTGTATGATCGATACATTTTGGGAACAATACGGTGTGATGCTACGCTATTCCATATCATCGCTGCATTGTGGGAACACCCACGGTGTAGTTTTGCACTATTCTGTATGATCTCTACTTTGTGGGAACTAAAGCTAACCGTTATTAGTCATATCCAGGAGCCAGAGATGGTGAGGCTACTGGTGTGGTGTCCATGCAGTTACTATCGTTATTATTCTCTCCAACTGCACTTCTCTCGGCTCCTAAAAAGTGGTCTGGCAGCCTTTTTTTTTTTTTTTAGGCAAATTTCAACCAATGCGTTTATTCTTTTCATTCATATTACCTGTTCAGTGCTACTAAAAATCAGATTTACTGGTTACATGTAATTTAACCTGCTTTCGGTAGGTCTGGAAACTTTTTAGCATTTAAAATATTAAATGTTTAGCCAATGATGCAACTAGATTGTGTAAGATCTTTCATTTCTAGAAAGATTCAAGTGTGGAATATATCCTTACAGCATAACTGTCCATGAAATAAACTACGTTTGCAACTTGACTAGTCCCGGAGTTAAGGGGCATGTCCTACGAGGAGAGGTTAAGGGAAATCGCCCTGACGACACTGGAGGACAGGAGGGATAGGGAGGACATGATTATAACGTAACAGCCTCGTTGATCAGGCACTGATCCACCGGGCCGCGGGGGCGTTTACCCCCGGAATACCTTCCAGGTAGACTTCAGGTACGTAAACACCTGCCTCCAGATTTATCCTCTTAATTGTATTTTTCGTAGCAAAAAATTTATGAAGGTGATACTAATACAAATTTTATTTCTTTATGGTGTTCAAAATAATGTAGTTTACCTGTAATATATTGGAAGGCACAAAGCCAAGATCCTTTACTTTGAGTGAGGTTTGTAGTCTTTGGCTCCCCTAGACTGTATTGTGTCTGCGGTCTTCTATGCCCTTCCCTGATCTTCATGACTTTGCACTTGGCGGGGGTTGAATTCCAGGAGCCATTTTCTGGACCAGGCTTGTAGCCTGTCCAGATCCCTATGTAGTCCTGCCTGGTCCTCCTCCGATTGAATTCTCCTCATTAACTTGACATCGTCTGCAGACACACTTCTGAGTCTAGTCCTTCCATGTCTGGCATTCACATATATACCAGAAACAGCACCGGCCCTAGGTGTACTCGCCTATTTGTGGTTGCAGGGGTCGATTCATAGCTCCTGGCCCCGCCTCTTCACTGATTGCTACTAGGTCCTCTCTCTCCCTGCTCCATGAGCTTTATCAAACTTCGTCTTAAAACTATGTATGGTTCCTGCCTCCACTACGTCACTTTCTAGGCTGTTCCACTTCCTGACAACTCTGACTGAATAAATACTTCCTAACATCCCATTGACTCGTAGGAGTCTTCAACTTCCAATTTTGACCCCTTGTTTCTGTGTCCCCTCTCTGGAACATCTTGTCTCTGTCCACCTTATCTATTCCTCGCAGTATTTTATACGTCGTTATCATTCTCCTAACCCTCCTGTCCTCTAGTGTCGTTAGGCCGATTTCCCTTAACCTTTTTTCGTAGGACAATCCCCTTAGCTCTGGGACTAGTCTTGTTGCAAACCTTTGCACTTTATCTAATTTCTTGACGTGCTTGACCAGGTGTGGGTTCCAAACTGGTGCTGCATACTCCAGTATGGGCCTGACGTACACGGTGTACAGTGTCTTGAACGATTCCTTAGTGAGGTATTGTGTACACTCGCATAAGTATGTGTAAATGCCAGGGCCCTAACCTGAGATATAGACACGCCCAAGCAAAACATGCACTGTCTATGGCGTATCTAGTGCAGTTGTGTACATCCTGACACTATCTTTTGATGCTGTCAAAAGTATATCACTCCAGCTGTCACAACCCATCCATCCTTGCATTGTTGCTTGTAGCCAAGGATACTTTAATTGCAATAACAGTATACAATACCGACAAGAAGATAAATTAGACATGTGCAACACCTGGGTATGTTTCATATATCCCAGAATTCTTTTAATATATATTATAGGATCGCTGAACATATGTGATCATTTTTAATATCACAGTATCCTTTACACGAGAGGGTGCTTTAATATTTTTGATCCTTTTAATGTATCCTAGGTTCCTTTAATGTAACTAGATCCTCTGTTTTATCAATCATTTTTGTAGCCTCACTAAAGCAAAGTTTAACACCTGTATTGCTGGGCCACGAATACCCATTGATTCTTCAACCCAGGGACTCTTCAGTTCATCGACGAGATGTGGAGTCAATTCGCTGGCATTATTTACAAAACACAAACACCCGCTGTTGGTCTCTTGTGAGTCGTTGAGTTTTCACGACACCACGATGGAGTGAGTACGTGTACCATGTAAACCATCCTCAACCGAATCTGAAACGGATGAGTAAGTTTATTTAGGTACAGGTACACATAAGTAAAATTATCATACATAGGATGGATGGAGGATATTGTTAGCCGGCTTGACAACATCATGAACGGTAATGGGATCAATCCTATTATCTGCCTCAGTGCTGGAGGCAATGATGTAGGCAAGCGTAGAAGTGAGGATTTAGTTAGAAGGTACAGGACAGCAATAGACATAATTAGGAAGAAGGGGGGGCGCCCTGTTATATGTGGCATTTTGCCAAGAAGGGGTGTTGGAAATGAATGGCTGTCCAGAGCGATTGGTATAAATTGCTGGCTGGACAAACACTGTAAGGATAATGCAGTCCCATTCATTGACAACTGGGACCACTTCTATGGCCGAAATGACATGTATGCCAGGGATGGGGTTCACTTATCCAGGGCAGGTGTAGAATTTCTCTCTAGCTCAGTTGAGGATGTTGTTAGGGCTTTAAACTAGGATTAGTTAGAGGTATGGGTTTAGGAATGGTGAATAATGAGGGTCAAAATATTGATTCAGGCTTTGACATCATAAATCTTAACAATAACAGTAATCAAGTAACACAGGGTAATAATAGTAACAGAAATTGTGTAAAACAAAAGCTGAATATGAAAAAGGTTCACAAGAAGATACATCTCAATGTATTTTACACTAACTGTCGAAGCGCCAGAAATAAAATTAACGAATTACGTTTGGTAGCATCTGCTGGGAACTTTGATGTCATTGCAATAACTGAAACATGGTATAATATAAAGAGTCGGGATATGATTGCTGAGTGTCATATTCAGGGGTTTAAGTTGTTCCATGTAGATAGATATAATGGGAAAGGGGGTGGAGTTGCATTATATGTACGAGAAAATATAAATTGCTGCATAAAAACAGGCATAAAAATAGATGGATCATTAACAGAATCTGTTTGGGTAGAGTTTCTAGAAGGTCAAGAAAAACTGATTGTAGGTGTAATATACCGACCTCCAGGCTTGGATCACGATAGAGGGAGACTTCTTTGGGACGAAATTGTTAGGGCTTCTAGACACAATAACGTAGTGATAGTAGGGGATTTTAACTTTAGTCAAATTGACTGGACTTCTTTGACCGGTAATCTGGAGTCCAGTGACTTTATGGAAGTAGTTCAAGACTGTTTTCTGAAGCAGTGTGTGACGGAGCCTACCAGAGGTAATAATTTGCTCGACCTAGTCTTGTCAAATAAAGAAACCCTTGTAAATAATCTGGAGATCACTGAAGAGCTTAACGCAAGTGATCACAAATCCATTACTTTTAATATTACCTGGGAGTACGAGAATAGGGATAATACGGTAAAAGTTCCTGATTTTCGTTCTGCCGACTATACTGGACTTAGAGAACACCTGTCTAATCTCGACTGGGGTAATTAGCTAACGATTACGATGGGATCTGCGTTTGATTTTTTTCTTAATGTACAACGTGCACAGAGTATATTTATTCCCCAGAGAGAATTTAGGTCAAATAATAACGATCCCAAATGGATTAACAGGAGGCTAAAACATCTATTAGGGGAGAAAAGAGGAATTTATAGGCGCATCAAAAGAGATGATGTTAACCTTATTGACCAATATGTTCAGTTGAAAAGAGAAGTAAAAAAAGGGATTAGAAAGGCTAAACGTGACTATGAGATTAAGGTTGCTAATGAATCAAAGACTAATCCAAAAGGGTTCTTTCAAGTGTACAGGACGAAGGTGAGGGAAAAGGTAGGACCTCTGAAAATTGGGAATGGACAGCTGACGGATAACGAACTGGAAATGTTCTCTATTTAATGACTATTTTTTTGTCAGTCTTTACACAAGAAGACGTAAATGAGATTCCAGAAATTAACAATTATTCAGTTCCTGAAGAATTCAAATTAACTAATATTACTGTCACGAGGGACATGGTTATCAAACAGATAGATAAACTGAAGCAAAATAAGTCCCGGGACCCGACGAGTTGTTTTCAGGGTACTTAAAGAATGCAAGATGGAACTTAGTCAGCCATTAACGAATGTGTTTAATACGTCCATCCTAACTGGTATTGTGCCAGAGATGTGGAAGATAGCTAATGTAGTTCCTATATTCAAATCAGGGGATAAGTCAATTCCATCAAATTACCGTCCAATAAGCCTCACATCTATAGTAGGCAAATTATTAGAATCAATTATAGCTGATATTATTAGAAGTCACCTTGAAGAACATAATTTGATTAATGAATCTCAGCATGGGTTCACGAGAGGTCGTTCCTGCCTAACAAATTTACTGACGTTTTTCAATAAAACATTTGAGGCAGTAGACAGTGATAAAGAATATGATATAGTTTACTTGGATTTCAGTAAGGCCTTCGATAGAGTACCTCACAAGAGACTCTTAAGAAAGGTGGCAGCTCATGGTATAGGAGGTAAAGTTCTAGCATGGATAGAGGCATGGCTTACCAATAGAAAGCAGAGAGTTTCCATTAATGGGGTCAAATCTGAATGGGGATTAGTCACTAGTGGCGTTCCACAAGGATCAGTTTTAGGCTCATTGTTCATAATTTACATAAATGACCTTGAAGAAGGAATTGCAAGTGACATGAGTAAATTTGCTGATACAAAAATAGGCCGTATGATTCATTCTGAGGAGGACACCAGTGAACTCCAGGAGGATTTGGACAAATTAATGTCTTGGTCTGAAAAGTGGCAGATGAAGTTCAATGTGGACAAGTGTAAGGTGCTTGTCGTTGGTAATGAAAATATCCCTCGAAGTTGAGCTTGATCATACAGAATGTGAAAAAGACTTGGGATTGGGAGTCATGGTAAGCAGAAATCTAAAGCCAAGACAACAGTGCCTAAGTGTGCGCAATAAGGCTAACAGATTACTAGGATTTATTTCAAGAAGTATAAGCAACAGAAGTCCAAAAGTTATTTTACAGCTCTATACATCACTAGTGAGACCTCATTTGGATTATGCAGCTCAGTTTTGGTCTCCTTACTACAGGATGGATATAGATTCATTGGAGAACATACAAGAAGAATGACTAAAATGATTTACAGTATAAGAAATCTCCCGTATGAAGATAGACTTAGAGCGTTGAATCTCCACTCTCTGGAGAGACGTAGAATGAGGGGAGATATCATCGAGGTGTACAAGTGGATGATGGGCATAAACAAGGGAGATATTAGTAAAATACCGAGGATATCGAACCAAGTAAGAACCAGAAATAACGGATTTAAATTGGATAAATTTAGATTTAGAAAGGACATAGGCAAGTACTGGTTTTCGAACAGAGTTGTAGATGCGTGGAACAATCTTCCGAGTAGGGTGATAGAGGCTAGGACCTTGGGTGGCTTTAAAAAGAGATTGGACAAATATATGAGTGGGAGGGGCTGGGTTTGATTGGTGTGAGTACGGGAGTAAATTCTTAGGTAGTGGTGGTTTTGATATGGACCTGCCTTGTATGGGCCAGTAGGCCTTCTGCAGTGTTCCTCCATTCTTATGTTCTTATAGTAACACGTGTAAATTAACTGAGATAGCCAAGAAAAGAGTCGGTGTAAGACTTGTCCATTTCGCGGACAATTCTGATGCCGTATCCATGAAGCTTGCGTGTTGTCGGGAATTCTGTATATAAAATGGGCTGAGTAATAGTTTGGGCTACCCTCGAATAATTAATTTTACGCACTTGGTACAGTTCTATACTTCCAATTACAAGACCGGCAGTTAAATTAGATACTAAATACAGTGGACCCCCGGTTTTCGTAATGCGTTCCAGAATGCAGTTAGTGCTGTTACCAAACGAATTTGTTCCCATGGATCGAGTCATGGCTCACCAATAAGAACATAAGAAAGGAGGAACACTGCAGCAGGCCTGTTGGCCCATACTAGGCAAGTCCTTCACAATCCGTCCCACTAACAGAATATTTGCTCAACCCAATTTTCAATGCTACCCAAGAATTAAGCTTTGACAATTCTACCCACTCATGCGCGAGTCATAAGAACATAAGAAACATAAGAAAGGAGGAACACTGCAGCAGGCCTGTTGGCCCATACTAGGCAGGTCCTTCACAATCCGTCCCACTAACAGAATATTTGCTCAACCCAATCTTCAATGCTACCCAAGAAATAAGCTTTGACAATTCTACCCACTCATGCAGAGTCCCACTCAAATCCAACCCTCTCACTCATGAATTTATCCAACCTAAATTTGAAACTACCCAAGGTCCTAGCTTCAATAACCCTACTAGGCAGACTGTTCCACTCATCAACTACCCTATTTCCAAACCAATACTTTCCTATATCCTTTCTAAATCTAAACTTATCTAACTTGAATCCATTATTGCGGGTTCTCTTGGAAGATACCCTCAAGACTTATTATATCCCCTTTGTTAATACCCATTTTCCACTTGTATACCTCGATCATGTCTCCTCATTCTACGTCTTACAAGTGAATGTAATTTTAGGGTTTTCAATCTTTCTTCGTAAGGAAGATTTCTAATGCTATGTATTAATTTAGTCATTCTACGCTGAATGTTTTCTAACGAATTTATGTCCATTCTGTAATATGGAGACCAGAACTGAGCTGCGTAATCTAGGTGAGGCCTTACTAATGATGTATAAAGCTGTAATATAACCTCTGGACTTCTGTTGCTAACACTTCTTGATATAAATCCCAGTAATCTATTTGCCTTATTACGTACGCTTAGGCATTGCTGTCTTGGTTTAAGGTTGCTGCTTACCATCACCCCCAAGTCCTTCTCGCAATCTGTATGGCTAAGTTCTACGTTATTTAACTTATAAGTGCTTGGGTTATGGACACTCCCGAGCTTCAGAACCTTGCATTTATCTACATTGAACTGCATCTGCCACTTTTCTGACCACGAATTAAGTTTGTCTAAATCTTCCTGAAGTTCTATGACATCTATGTTTGAATCAATTATCCTACCTATCTTCGTGTCGTCGGCGAATTTGCTCATATCACTAGTAATTCCCTCATCAAGGTCATTGATATATATTATAAATAACAATGGGCCTAAGACTGATCCCTGTGGAACACCACTTGTTACAAGTCCCCATTCGGATTTAACCCCATTTATGCACACTCTCTGCTTCCTATTGGTGAGCCATGACTCGATCCATGACAGCACTTTTCCCCCAATGCCATGAGCTGCCACTTTCTTTAACAGTCTCTGGTGTGGTACTCTATCAAAAGCCTTACTAAAGTCTAAATAAACAATATCGAATTCTTTATCGTGATCAACAGCCTCAAAAGCTTTACTGAAGAAGGTTAATAAATTAGATAGGCAGGAACGGCCCCTCGTGAATCCATGCTCGCAATCTGTATGGCTAAGTTCTACGTTATTTAACTTATAAGTGCTTGGGTTATGGACACTCCCGAGCTTCAGAACCTTGCATTTATCTACATTGAACTGCATCTGCCACTTTTCTGACCACGAATTAAGTTTGTCTAAATATTCCTGAAGTTCTATGACATCTATGTTTGAATCAATTATCCTACCTATCTTCGTGTCGTCGGCGAATTTGCTCATATCACTAGTAATTCCCTCGTCAAGGTCATTTATATATATTATAAACAACAACGGGCCCAAAACCGATCCCTGTGGAACGCCACTTGTTACAGATCCCCACTCAGATTTAACCCCATTAATGCACACCCTCTGCTTCCTATTGGTGAGCCATGACTCGATCCATGAAAACACTTTTCCTCCAATGCCGTGAGCAGCCACTTTCTTTAACAGTCTCTGATGTGGTACTCTATCAAAAGCCTTACTAAAATCCAAATAAACAATATCGAATTCTTTATCATGATCAACTGCCTCAAAAGCCTTACTGAAAAAAAGTTAATAAATTAGTTAGGCAGGAACGGCCCTGGTGAATCCATGTTGAGTATCATTAATCAAATTATGCCTATCGAGATGGCTTTTATGTTATCAGCTATAATCGAATCTAATAATTTGCCTACAATTGAAGTTAGACTTATTGGGCGGTAATTTGATGGTAACGACTTGTCCCCTGCTTTAAAAATAGGAATTACATTAGCCATCTTCCACGTATCAGACACTACACCTGTTTGAAGAGATAGGTTTAAATGTTAGTTAAGGGTTCACAGAGTTCAATTTTGCATTCCTTAAGAACCCTTGAAAAAAGCTCATCAGGGCCTGGCGATTTATTTTGCTTCAAACGGTCTATCTGTTTGATAACCATTTCGCTAGTGACTGTGATACTACATAATTTATCTTCTTCAGGCCCACTAAAATACCTAATTCTTGGGATATTATTAGTGTCTTCCTGAGTGAAAACCGAGAGAAAATAATTATTAAAAATAGAGCACATTTCATTCTCTTTGTCAGTAAGATACCCATAATTATTTTTAAGGGGACCTATCTTATCTCTAACTTTTTGTTCTATACACCTGGAAAAACTTTTGGGTTAGTTTTCGAATCCCTAGCAACTTTAATTTCGTAGTCCGCTTAGCTTTTCTTATCCCCTTTAACGTCCCTCTTAATGTCAATATACTGATTCGTAAGATGACCCTCACCTCTTTGATACGCCTATAAATTCCTTTATTGTTATTGTTAAAATTTTTATATCAAAGCCTAGATCTATATTTCGACATTCAGTATTTTCCATTTCTAAACCCATACCTCTAACTAATCTTAGTTTAAAGTCCTAACAACACCCTCAACTGAGCTAGCAAGAAAATCCACACCTGCCTGGATAAGTGAACCCCATCCCTGGCATACATGTCATTTCGGCCATAGAAGTGGTCCCAGTTGCAAATGAATGGTACTGCATTATCCTTAGTGTTTGTCCAGCCAGCAATTGACACCAATTGCCCTGGACAGCCATTCATCTCAACTCCCCTCCTTGGCAAATACCACATATGACAGGGTTCCCACCCTTCTTCCTAATTATGTCTATTGCTGACCTATACCTGCTAGTCAGGTCCTCACTCCTATGTCTGCCAACATCGTTGCCTCCAGCACTGAGACAGATAATAGGATTGCTCCCATTACCTCTCATGATGTCGTCCAGATGGCTAACAATATCCTCCATCCCAGCCCCAGGAAAGCAAACCCTCTG